>CAHIKZ030001979.1:3840000-3910000 GCA_903632075.3 Acanthosepion pharaonis
GTACAGAAGACTTATCCAAACAGATAACTGAAAGTTTTATAAGATCAGCGCTCCGTTTAAAACATGGTCACGTTGTCGTCATGTGGACGACGCTGTGAAATATATATATATATATATATTACGGCAAAAAACAAAAATTACCTCAACGTTATGTGCTCGGCTATCATCAGTCTCTAAGTGTCTGACTCGGAGCATTGTTTTAAATATAATTTGTAATATTTTTTATAAAACGTATTGCTGGTACGAAAACCTATTTTTACACTTTTATAGTGTTTTGACCCCAGTTTGGGTGTTAACTATTTTCCAGTAGCTGGGACCCTAACAGGTGCTACCACCCCGGGCCAGGTTGGACTGGGGAACACCAGCAATTAAGAGGTGGTTCGACGCTCTTAAAAACCTCCCGATCAGAGGCCTTGCTGTTGGACGTAGTTTATCGTGTTGTCCATAGCACAGAGACATCCACACAAAAGGCAGTCTAAATTGAATAAAGATAAAATGTATATTCTTTTCGGGAATGTGGCTCCACTACTTTAAACTGAGGTATCTAGACTCAAACCCTAATCTGTTTTCCTTAGAAATGCAAAAGTTTTGTTTTAATCTTCCTCTTAAGTGAGAATAACATTGATACTGTTTTATAATTGAAACGTCAGGAGTAATAGACTTTCGATAGCTAAATAGGAAAATTGCATTCTCTAAAATAGTAAAGGGATCTTGCTGCTGTGTGCCACCCGATCACAAAATAGTCTCGTCTACAGAAGGGCACAAGTTCAGAATAAACAGAATAATCAGTCAATTAAAAATAAAATCCATTGTTTATAAATTAATTTCTTTACATTTCCGTTTATTTATAACTTTATTTATAACTTTTATTTAGTAACTATCTATATTTCAGAGTAATAAGGAGAAAAGCGATAATAACAACAAAATGTTGCAATATGAGCTCTGGTAAAAACATGGAACGATAACCGCAAAAAAATGCAATATGAGCACTGGTAAAAATGGTTGCTGAAGACATTAGGTTTATAATACCCAAAAATTCATACACGGATGTCCTCAAGGAAACAAGGCGCATGGGAAAAAAGCGTTGGTTAGATCCAGTGACAGGACCCAAAGAGTGTGAGTTCAATATCCGGTAAAGGCAGTGGAGAACATTCAGCGAGATGTCAGTTATCTCCTGTTAAACTGATAACATGGCACGTGGAAATAGAACCTACATAAAGGGTTAAGTCCGACATTTCAAACACCTGACGAAGGCCAGGACGTACAACGGCCGAAACGTTGTAATAAATATGGCGACAAAGATGAGGACAATTGTCCGAATAATTTAAATAATGAACTTTTATTTTTAACTTTACGATGTTTCACATGAAATATTTGGATGCCAAGAAATCTTTGAAGACATTTTCTGCATGGTATTTGCAACGGAATGTTTTTTGGATTAAAAATGTCAAAATTCTTGTTAGTCAGTGGAATATAGTGGATGCGGCCAAAGTTTCGTATCTCATGTCGGTGTGCTCCTAGATTGTCATCTTGGCAACATGTGAGCGAGCATTGTTGTGAAGCAGAATTGAACCCAACGATTGACCAGGGCTGATTGCATTTTGCTTAACTGAATGAGCATTTCATTCAGTTGCTGGCAGTAAACTTCTGGTTAGATTCCAGAAAGCTGTAATGAATAAGGCCAATGACAGTCACCATAATCTTCTATTGGTTCAATTTCGGTTTTAGAAAAGGTTTTGGTGCTTCGTCATGATCGAGTCAATGAGCCGATTGTTTACTATTGTAACAAAAGATTTATTTCTCATCGTAATTCACTATTCGATCAAGAAATGGACCATTCGAATTTCGCACTTAGACGCAATTCAAAATGTTGAATTCTTTGACATTCACTGAATTCATATGGAACCACGATTGACAAAAATTGTTGGATAATTTAAATTGACCTGGATTTTTTTCGACGAGTGTTTTCATATGTTGATTCTCAATTCCTCTACCACCTTCAACTTCAAGACAAGTTTCCACACCTCAGAAACCAGTGCTGTATTGTCCAATGACAAATTGATCCTGTATTGTCCAATGACACGTTGATCCTGTATTGTCCAATGAAAATTTGAACCTGTATTGTCCAATGAAAATTTGATCCTGTATTGTCCAATGAAAATTTGATCCTGTATTGTCCAATGACAAGTTGATCTTATATTGTCCAATGACAAGTTGATGCTGTATTGCCCAATACAAGTTGATCCTGTATTGTCCAATGACAAGTTGATCTTGTATTGTCCAATGAAAATTTGAACCTGTATTGTCCAATGAAAATTTGATCCTGTATTGTCCAATGACAAGTTGATCCTGTATTGTCCAATGAAAATTTGATCCTGTATTGTCCAATGACAAGTTGATCTTATATTGTCCAATGACAAGTTGATGCTGTATTGTCCAATACAAGTTGATCCTGTATTGTCCAATGACAAGTTGATCTTGTATTGTCCAATGAAAATTTGATCCTGTATTGTCCAATGACAAGTTGATCTTATATTGTCCAATGACAATTTGATCCTGCATTGTCCAATGAAAATTTGATCCTGTATTGTCCAATGACAAGTTGATCTTATATTGTCCAATGACAAATGCTGACAATGAAATTTGATCCTTCCAATGAAAATTTGTCCCAATGACAAGTTGATGCTGTATTGTCCAATACAAGCTGATCCTGTATTGTCCAATGAAAATTTGATCTTATATTGTCCAATGAAAATTTGATCCTGTATTGTCCAATGACAATTTGATCCTGTATTGTCCAATACAACTTGATCCTGTATTGTCCAATGAAAATTTGATCCTTCACCACATGTTCTCTTAATGTTGAAAGCAGTTTGAGAAGCGTTAGGATCAAGTCTGAAATCATTCAAAAAAAAAAAATTAAACACATAAATTTTTTCATGCCCAAAATGTGGAGTATTTAATCTTTTAAGTTAACTTCTGAAAAAGAGTGATATAACATGAACAATTTGAACACTTTACTCATTAGGAATGAGTAATATATTTAGTAGAACTATTATAATAAAATATTTAAGCACAATTAAATGGCTTATTCTGAAATCGTAGATTCTGCTACTCCTGCAAGATACCTGGAGATTCTCAAGATAATCCAAAGAAGAGTTTCTAATTTTAGGGATTCTGACAAGTAATCTTAAATGCAAACACTTTCCCACCGCCGTAAGATGACTTCCATCTATTTTGGATACATGTTTTTTTTTATGGCAATTCTTCTACTGGGCTCTTCGTCTTGGCGGTACGACTGCGTGAATTTAAGCGTATGACAAGATTGTCAAATAGGTGACTGTTCAAATAGCAAACTTGAGTGCCATTCTAACAGTTTTCTTTCTCGCACTGTGAAAATCTCTTCCAGTTTCTGTCACCAACTGTCTTCATGCATTTAAACGCAATTTAAACCATCACCTTATGTCGTCTTAAAATCTTTTCTTTTATTGTCCTTTCGCGTCAGTAAAGACTTTCCCTCTCAATAAAACCTGGCATCTTATCGACTGACTTGATTGAAATGTTTCTACACACACACACACACACACACACACACACATATATATATATATATATATATATATATATATAATGTAGGAGAACGAACAATAATATTACCGCGTTCAGAACATTAATTTAAAAACAGTGCTCAATACAAAAATTAGTGCCGTAAATATTTATTTATCTAATGCAGTGTTACATTAGAACCTGCAAATATCCACTACAAAATTGTACATTTTGGATTAACGTCAAAAAAAGGAAAACCATTCTTAAACGTTTCATCATGTGGGGAATCACGGTCAAGTCTTTACTGACGAGAAAAGACAATAAAAGAAGACAAACAACGAGATACTTGATAAATCTAAAGCAGGATTTACAATGTTATTATTCCTAACCAGGTATCTCGGCTTCTTTACCTTTTCCACAAATAGTTAGATCGATATGAAAAGACATAAATAGATAGATAGATAGATCGATATGAAAAGACATAGATAGATAGATCGATCTGAAAAGACATATAGATAGATAGATAGATAGAGATAGATAGATAGATAGAACCAGAACAAATAGATATATAGATACATACAACACACAAATCAAAACAGATGAAAAACATTCTGAAATAGATAGATAGACAGACAGATATTAACAGACATAGATAGATAGATAGATAGATAGATAGATAGATAGATAGATAGATAGGTAGGTAGGTATACATAGATAGATAATCATGCCGTCTTAGTAAGTTAACTCAAGTCGACAGAAGATCATCGTTAATGATTTCTCCACTTCCATCATTTTCTAATTAACTTTCTTTTTTGTTCTGCGCTAATGTTTCCTCCATTGTTTTCTTCTGTCAATCCTAATTTTTTTCCTTGCCATATTTACCACAGCGAAGCCAACTGTCAGTTATGAACGAAACAATATTTCTCAAATTATTGCTTAGTTAATACTCCGCGTGCATTGGTGAAGTAAAGAATATAAACGTACGTCATTGTTCGGGAAGTAAAACCTGGGCACTTGTTTGTCTTGTATTGCGTTTGATGTGGCTTTACAACAGAGGGATGATAAGAATGCCATAGACTGAACACTTGAGCAACAATGTAGTTTTAGAGAAAATGGAAATAAAAAAAAAGGACTCACATACAAGGAAACAGAAAGAGACAATTAACATTTCTTCCGCGTATAATGAGGAAAGTGGTGTTACAGTTTTTTGTGTATATATGTATATAACTAGTGAGTTAATGAAAATGACTTAACTCCCTTTATAGTCCACCAATAGAAGGTTAACCAATCAGAAGCCGCAGAACATTGTATCCTTCGTGTATAAAGGCGGCCATCTTTGTTTACTCTACCAGAATGACCAGTGCCAACTTGACAGGCGAAGATGACAGAAGGAAGGACTACGCTCTGCTATTTTGCTGCGATATCCACTGCTAACCTGAACTACGCTTTCCTACTGTCTCCGAAATATTCACTGCTAACCACTGGATTCTATACTCGAAGACGACCGTCATGAATTTGTAACAAGTGGGCTTGGAAAATATAATACTCACAAGACAACATTAAATTTTGATTGATTGATTGACTCGTTTTCTGTGGCTTATCAACCCTTTTGGGAGTTATTTAAAGCCAGAAAGAATTTTTTTAGGTTTTAAGAATTTCTCTTTTGATATAATGATTAAGTGATACAAGACTTACTAATTAACCCATAGATAGGGGAGAAAGAAGTGGATTCATACATTTCATAATATTATTTGTGCATAACGGAATATAATGAACCCGACTAGAATTGGAACTCGGCTCTCCAATTAACAATTCTGTGCCATTATCCACCTGCTCATCTAAGCTTGCAACTCCTGCCCTTCGCAAGCTGTCACCCATTTAGGTTCGTTTGACATTGCTTAACTTTGTTGATCGTACAATGTTTTAACGTGATATGGCCGTAAGCTTTAAGGCAAGAGGGACAGAGGCAATCAGTGTATAACTTACCTAACGAGCTTGTGTACTTGGTTTGCGGCCTTCAGATAGGAGAGATAACAAAAAGAGAAACATTGCTAAGAACAAAAAAGGACAGGAGGTTGTGGAGATCCATGATCGCCCACGTCATGAAATTGTATACAGATTGAAGAATAGAACTTGATTACGTGTGATTGAAACTTTATAACTACCCGCTCCTAAAATAGGAGCAAGTGGAAAACCGGTCATATCGAAAGTAAAATATCCATTTTGTATTAGGTTGGTGCAAAAATGATGACGTAATAATGTCGTTTTTGACGTTAAAAAATACGTCAAAAAACGACATTATTACGTTATTATTTTTGGTGCAAAAATAATGACGTAATAATGTCGTTTTTGACGTCAAAAACGACATTATTACGTCATTATTTTGCACCAACCTAATAACAACCGGACAAATAAATAATGTCGGTAATAGAAAGAGATGTTGTTTATTAAGTTTACTAGTATTACTATTATTATTAGTAGTAGTAGTCGTAGTAGATGCCATATTTTCTGCTTTGTATCATGTAGAGCCGGGTTCAAACTCTGGTCCTTGGGCCTTATAAGAGAATTGTCATTTAATTGATAGCACATTTCTTAGTATATGGGATGTTTCTAGTACGGTGATCATGTGGACAACTTGTATGTTGATGTTACCTGCAACACTGTTAGTAAAATTGTACATTCCTTTTCTCACGTGACAAAGAAGAATCTGCAACATGAACATCCCTTACCTGGCATTTCGGTTACAGTCATTTTCCCACCGTCATAACGTCTGACTTTTAAATATTTCCAAAGTAATATTTCTGATACGCTTTCCTCTTTGGTACCTAGACTTCACGACCTTAAGCGCAGTACTAGATTGGCAGCTCGGTCCAATTATTTACTGTTGAAATTGTTACATATAATTATAAGCTCTATGCTAATCGTTTCTTATCTCGCAAATATACATTCTCATGGTTAATTGCTTTCCTGTCAACTACGATCTTCAAAAATGTAAAGGTAAAAACATCAGTGTTCTTGCGTCATGTTATTTTATAGTTCTCTCTCCTAAATAAGATTTCCTCTTTTTCTGTCACTGTAAGTATCACCTTGCGTCTCAGTGGCATTTATCGCCTAGCTTAGGGTTAAATGAGGAAAATAAAATAGATAAGAGAAAAGACCGAAATGAAGACATTAAAGAGACTAAGAAAGAAGGTACGAAATCAAGACATGAAAGAAAAATTGGGATAAAACGAGAAGGGAAAAAAATAATCAGTGTTATTAAAAATGGGAAGAAAATAAAAGTTTAAAATTACGATATTGAAGAAATATTAGAAGAGAAAAAACAGAAATCAAAACTCTGAAAAGTAAATAAATACAATCATGAAAGATGAAAATGAAGAAAACATTTTAAGAGAGGCCGACAGAAAAATTTAAAGAAGCCTTAGTGACGCAAAGAAAACAGAATGCATAATATCGAAGAAACAGTCGCGTGAAGGAAAGGAAATGAGAGACATAAAACGAAGAAGCCTGAAGAGAATAGAGAATACAATATTCATGATTGATTCTGAATATGCAAAGAGAGGAAAGAAAGCCAAGTTATTGACGAAACGGATCAAGCGGAAGTATGGCGTTAACTTTGGCATAGAAGAAAATGGAGAGAGATGCCAAACCAAGCGGAAATGAAAATATTGGATGAAAAACAAAATAAATGTGAATAAAGATGGAGAAGTAGAAATTGAAAATTAAAAACAAGACTAAAAGACGAATGAAATAATGTAAGTAAATTCAAGATAGTAAGAAAACATTTAAGTTGTAGACATATTGGATGGTGTGAAATCAAAAGTAGTCATGCCTGGCAGAATGAGACATTAATTAGCAGGTAACTGAATAAATTTAACACCCTACCTTAGAAAGAAAAGATGTATAGTATTTAAAATTTCATTTTATTTCGGCTGAAGATACCTGGTGAGTATATAAACGTAAAGATTCCTTAAAATAACAGGTAACTATATAAACGTAAATATGTTTTAAAATAGCCGGTGACTATATAAACGTAAAGAGGCTTTAAAATAACTGGTGACTATATAAGCATAAACATGTTTTAAATATTAACTGCAAAATAATGACGTAATAATGTCCTTTTGACGTATTTTTAACGTCAAAAACGACATTATTACGTTATTATTTTTTGCACCAACCTAATAGTTGGTGACTATATAAACGTAAAGATGTTTTCAAATAACTGGATCTCTATCTATAAAAGGCAGGATGTGTGTGTGTGTGTGTGTGTGTGTGTGTGTGTGTGTGTGTGTGTGTAACGAATGCACGGCCGCAATTTTCGACGGGTTTGCACCAAAACTTACATGCACATGCTCCAAGTTAGTGGGAAGGCCAAGACCGACTTTGCATTTCCCAACTCCCATCGATAGTGGAAATAATCGATTTTTTCATGCTTCTACGGCACTTTTCATGTAGTTTGCGGCCATTTTCTACTGGCCAGAGTGAAAGCCTATTGCTGGCTGCCACGAATAGGCAGGAAGATTCTATTGGCCAGCGTGAGAGCCAACAGCTGACCGACACGAATGTTAACTAGCATGCAAAAAAAATCGATAGCTGCATTCGTCACAAGTGGGAAAAATTTAAATCTGCATGGCATTTTACTCCAATTGGCTCATTCGCTTGCTTAAACTCAACGTTGATTCTGATTCCGCAGAACTGGGTTGGGTGTGAAAATGTATTTGTTGTTAACATTCTTTTTTCATTCGGTTTTTCCAGTTACGAATCCTTTTTTAAAACTGATCGTTTGGTGTTCATTTTGTTTAGTTCTTTTTTCGTAACAGATTTAATGTTTAGTATAAATTTCACAGTGTGAGATAGGCAAGAAGTAAGGCATGTAGCAACATCAGCACGACAAAGAGCACTCCTTTAAAGGCAAGGAAGGGCAAAAATATTTTAAGTCAAGTGATACTTAACTCTATGAGTCGTACGATTTTTGAATCAAGCACGAGCAACGCTGGGCCATGCTGCTAGTACTATATAAACGTAAAGAGGCTTTAAAATACCTGTTGTCGATATAAACATAAAGATGTCTTAAATTAGCTGGTAACTATATAAACGTAAAGATGCTTTAACATTCGTACGGGCATGATACAAACAGGGTATTACATTTGGGAATGGATTCACTGTAAGAATTGCTGGAATAGTTGTCAGTGTTGACCACCAAACGCCTTGGGGACACCACACCGACAAAGTAGCGGTGGTTTAAAATTTGTGTTTTTCTTCTCCTAGATGGACTGCCTACCTCGGCAGTCTAACAAAAGCAGCTGGTTATACTGCGTAAATCTTTCACCTTTGCCCAATCTCCGCCTTGGAGTAGGACTTAGTTGTCATAGGCCATTTAAGACACGTGCCGCAGAAGCATTTCATCGATAGTGGAGTTTTTCCAAACTATCTTTTTAGTGAGAGAATACACTTACTACGCCGGGCAAAGCGGACATGTACCTATTTGGCGTGTAAATCCAACATGGCCGACGTTGCGAGGAAGCGATGATGTCACGCGTGGTGGCGAGGAGCGGCCATTTGTAATCGTCCCACTACGCATGTGTGACGCTAATATTTTTGAATACGATTGGAGCGTTTTAGAGAGTGTGCCTGTTGGACGGTGTGGTTGATTTCTAGAGGTTTTATGGGCATTGGGATTTTTGATAATGGACCTATATTTTCTTTATGTATTTTACGATTTGTTTGTTTTGTTTTAAAATTAATCCATCATAATAACTTTATAAGAATCACTCCCGACTACGACAACCTTTGAAATATAATGCACGTATATAAACATTTATATACAGTCCCCGCTAAAAGTATTCAATCCTTTTGTTTGTGTTGTTCACTGGGAATATTTAGGTCTAAGATCAAAAAATGAATATGAGACAAGAGTTCAGAATTGACAGCAGAAATATAGAATAATTAAACCTGAATGTCTTCAGTGAACAACAAAAACAAAGGAATTAACCTTGTCTTTCTAATAATTTCGGAGGGGAATTTATATTACGTGTTTTAGGAGCTAAATAAAATAACAGACTTTTTAAACATAAAATGTTGTCTAAACGAAAAGGCTAGAAATAAAGACAAATTATGAAATAATACATAATTAAACAAGAAAAATTATCGAAAAGATTGTTCATTTGAGAAGATAATAACAAAAAAACAAAAATTATATATATATATATATATATATATATATATATATATATAAGCAAATATATGGATATAGATCCGACAGTATGAAGAAAAAATACAGAAAAAACAAACAAAAATCTTAATATGCAATTATGCTGTATTAATGTTAATATAAAGTCGACGTCGGACGTTTCAGTCTATTTAAGACCATCTTCATGGACATTTTCATTTAAACATAATTAACATTAGAACATATAAAAATTTAACACAAAAAACGATGGACATAAGAGCACAACTAATCCAAACAGATAACTGAAATCTTTATATAAGATCAGCGTTCCGTTTAAATATGATCACGTCGTCGTCACGTGTGCGATGTTGTGAAAACGTATTCGAAGATGATTTCCAAATATTAAAATATTAAAAAAGTCGATTGAACTATTTTATATAAACAGTTTTCCAAAACCAATAACTCATTTTCAATAGCATTTTCGGATACAACAACACATATTTTCGTTGTCCTCTTATTACTAAGAGAAAAAACCAAGAACAACATCTATTCTATACCTGAAGATGTCTGTAGGAACAGACGAAAGCTTGCAGTAAAAAATAACAACTAATACGGCAGAAATTTATATAAACAAGGATCAATTCATTCATAACGGATCTGGAGGTTTTTGTATACTATTTGAATTGTTTGCGATGATGGATGTCTCGCCATTTAAAGCATTAACCTTTGCATTAGTTTTGTGTGAATAATTCATGTATTTGTAAATTGATTGCACGTTTATCGTAATATATATATATATATATATATATATAATTTTTTGTTTCTATTTTGTTTATATATATATATATATATATATATATATATATATATTATCCTAAAAACATTCGCTGATTATGAAGTCATTATTTAACATATAGGAAAATCCTTTATACTGCATGTTGATAGTACTTATACCTAAACAATCAACTGATAAAAAATGGACGATTGTAGAAAAGGCAAAGTTGATGAATTTAACTTTAGCGAAGCAAAAACAGAAAGCAAAAATAAAACAAACGATCTTCAGGTTTGTTGTACAAAAAAAGTACAAATACAGAAAAACCCAGTAAAATTGGGAAAAGTTTAAAGAAATAATAATTAACAATACATATATAACTTCAAATAAATCTAATAATAATTCTTGAAATACATTTATAAGATGAAACTGTAAAGATTATCAGTGATGTTACCTTGTCTTCATTACGAATTTCGCGTATTGCAACATCAGATTCGTTCTGCCAGGTATCTTGATATATTGACAGGTCGCCTCTCCGCATAATTGGCTCCACGGTGTCCTGTTTAAAAAAACAAAAAACATTATTATAACTTTAGGTAGATCTTACTTTTATAATGGCATCGAGATTTTTCATTAGCCAATCAGATTTTGTTTTGCGTGTTGTCTACAGGTAAAATGTCAACGGTTTGTTTTGCGCGCGCTTTCCAACTTTGCCTTTCCTGCACATGCGCAAACGTTATTGTAAGTTTGTTTTATATTTAATTTTTAAAAATAATAATATATATAACAAATGATTGAAATAATAATTAATTGCAAATTACATTAAATTATATTATTTAAAAAAAAAACAAAACATATTTACATTTTTCAATTAAAATTAAAATAAGTAAATTATTTATGGTTCGACAAATATATATGTCATATATATATATATATATATATATATATATATATATATATATATATATATATATATATATGTGTGTGTGTGTGTGTGTGTGTGTGTGTATATATAATAAAAAGAAAGAAACAGCAAGATATATAATCTGGTGTTCTTATAGATATTTTTATTTTTACAAAATAGTGCGCAATGTAAATTTACAGAGCATTAATATTATAAATTAATTGATTTAAAATGTTTTTTTTTGCTACACAGTTCTAACCATGTTTCAAAAATGGATGCTAAAAGCCCCGAATTTAATTTTGTGATTAGATTAAAGACATTAGTTCCATTTCATCCTCAAGCGAGTTTTGGAGTATTTTTTTTTTTTTTTTTTTTGTTACTCCAAAATTCGCTTTAGGATGACATGGAACTAATGTCTTTAATCTAATGCAGATGTCAACTCGGGATTTGAGGTTGTTTTCAGACAATTCATGAGGCACTCATTTTCCAAGTTTAGAAACTTTTCCAAGTTGTTGATGATGACGATGAACAGTTGTATGGTTTGAACTGAGAACCACTGCCAATTCCTCAACTGATAAAGCAGGATTTTATTCAAGGGCTGCTTCAAGAAGCTTTTCATCATACTCAACTGGACGTCCGGTTCGATCTTCATCTTCAAGGGTGAAATCTCCACCTCTAAATTTTGCAAACCATCTTCTGCAAGTTCTTTCATTCACACATTCCTCTCCATAAACTGAGTGAATGTTTCTAGCCGCTTCGGCTGCTGAGTTTCCTTTCTTGAACTCATAAAGCATTATGTGCCTCAAATGATTCTTGGGTACTTCCATGTTAGCAGGGTTTTAATCAAACAAAATTTAATTTTATTGATCTCTAAAATAAAATTTGATCAGTTTAAATGCATCTAAACATAAATATAATGTTCATCTCCATTAGACATTATAAAACACTCTTTAAATTTCGTTGATTTTAGCAAAAAGTTAAAATTCGGACAGAACTTATGGGATGATCTGATATTATTACAAATCTGTCCACACACAACAAAATTACATTTTAAACTAGTCACAACATATTATATTGCACCTAGACATATGTTTCTGCTGTTAATATTTCAGTCTCTCGTTTGGCATGATGTCATATTACCTCATCCTGAATTTACGTATCCGTTATCGTCGCGTAGCAATCTTCTGTGTCAACATAACAGAACGCCATCTTTGAGGGTGAATATCCTTGTTTAAATATCCATATAACTACTCTGAAGTTGGTTAACCTGAACCGAAAGCTTAGATCAAGGAACAGCATAATAAAAAATATGGTTATACAGTGCAAAGATGTATATTAATTGTGCCCGACGAGCTGGTAATCCAGCAAAACGTAGGTACCCTAATATGTACTATAATATATATTATATATATATATATATATATATATATATATATATATATATATACGTTTCTGGTTTAATAAACCTTTTTCAAGACAAAATGGACAAAGTCCGATGGACAATTTATTTATTAAAGACATTTTTATGTTTAACGTATTCTAAAAGTTTGTGATTATTTTATGGATACAAGTATTTAAGAAAGAACTTAAATGCTCTGTTTATAATAAATATATATTAAATATATACATTTGGACCGGTTTGAATGCCTGAGAAATTTTCAGAAAAGGTTCGAACATGTCAAAGGACAAAATATCTTCATTAAAAATAAAATGAAAATATTTCAAGTGTAAATGGATATAAATCTGACAGAATGTAGGACATTCAGGATGTCAAGTGCAGGTAAATGTTAGTTATTATATAAAATAGCGGAAAAAAATGCACTGTTTTTAAAAAATTTAAAAAAAAAAAAGTGATCTGTATAAATTCACCTTTTAACAACGTTGTGATTTAACGTTGTGACCGCACGTTCCAAAATTTTGTGAACCCATATTCGACGAAAAAAAGAACTATCCATTGTGCAAATTTCGGGATAACAAATAACACATTAAAAAAAACAAAAAAATATAAAATATATTTCGATTCGCATTTAATTTTTTCGTCGAAAAAAGTTTGCTAAAAAAAAAAAAAAAAAACATATTTCGATTCGCATTTAATTTACCTGAAAACGAAAAAAAAATAATTTCCATGCCTGAAGATGACTGAATGTACAGTTGAAAGTACTTGCATATTAAAGAAAGACCTTATATAGTTTATAATTTTTAAAAAACAAGCATCATAACATTCATAGAGTGATTTGTAGGTTAATTCACCTTTTAAAATTTTGTTAGCGAAGGGATTTCGTCATTTTATATCATTAACTTTACTAATTTACTTTTTTTATGAATGATTCATTGTAATATATATATATATATATATATATATGTGTGTGTGTGTGTGTGTGTGTGTGTGTGTGTGTGTGTGTGTGTGTGTGTGTGTGTGTGTGTGTGAATCCTTTTCTTCTTCCTCCAGCTATGGGTAAATAGCAGGACAGACTCTGTTCTATAGCCTTGGATAGCAACTGGTCTAGGAGAAGCACAACTCTGAATTCAAAACCTGCGGATGGTCGTTCGGGGACCTTGTGGCATGTAGTGCAGCATGTCTCTGTATTTGGCCCTTCAAAAATGTGGATGGTTCTGCAAAAAAGCTTCACCACTATAATGAAATCTCATGTGTTGGTGTCTCGCTGTCGGTTCCTTGGAACTGAGTTGCTTGACCCCATACGTCGAATACGACGGAAGAGTCGAGTCGAATATATATATATATATATATATATATATATATATATATATATATATATATATCGTTACAATCAAACTTGGAGGTCATAGATTGCTTCGTAGAATAAGCCCTTTCCTTTTATGGAGAGTAAAAAAAGCCAGAATCAGCTAAATTTGTTATCTCTGTTCGATTTTAATCAGTCAAGCTATTATTGATATTTATCCTCATTATACTTTGTTCGATGCGCTTAATCTCTCATTCATTTTTACGCCTCCAGACTTATATACTTATCTTCATTTTTTTTTATCAGGTACTGATTGTCCCCTTGGCGGAGTAGTATTCAGATAAGAGTCTGCAGGTGTCTGGACTCGTCATCAATGATTAATATCTTACTGCTTTCTCGCATGTTCTTTCGAATTTATCTTTTTCTTCGATCTACTGTGATTAAGAAAGAATAGTTTAAATAAAGGTACATGGTTAAAAGTATTGTATTTTTTTATCTTGTGTAATGTGCTTCTAAACTCTGGGGGAAATTGGCAAGCGACAATAATGATTCAGGATGACGTGAGAGATTCTTTTTAAAAAAAAAAGTATACTTATGTAAATCTGCCAATCTAGGGTTGATAAATAGGTGGCTAGAGGCATTATCAAAATTGTCAGATGCGTGTTTCCTTTTTCGTACAGTTGACTTATTAACTGGCTCTGTGTCAAGCTTTTTTGTTGCTACTCTCTCTTGGAGGGGATCTCTCATCTTATTTTATTTTCTGTTTGTATTGTCCCTTCAGAATGTAGGTGATCATAATTCGCCACAGACTTTTATCATTCGGAGCTCCAGGTAATATTTCTATTCTCCTATGCCCTATAATGCCATCGAAGATTGTAAGTGTTATACCGGAACATACCTATTCTATTTGTTAATAGACTCTCCCACAGATAATAAGTAGTAGTAGTAGCAGTCGCCAGGGGGTTCATTGGAGTTGGTGTGAGTTTAATCTGAAGTCAGACGACCAGATGATCGGTTGAACTCTCTGCCTTCGGGCGGGTAGGAAGCCGAACGAGGCTACGCCGAAGAGCGGAGTCTCTTTCGGGGAGGTAAACCGACCCTGAACCCGTTTATACGGGTTCAATGGGCATATTTAAACCGGCCTTGTGCCACATGACGCCCTTGTTGGGGATGGGGGTGACTGAATATCCTCAAGGGAGTTGGTGTGTCAGTCGATGCCGGACATTAAAGTATCAACCACCACAACTAGAGTGCTGCGTCATTAACTATTATTTCAAGTTCCTAACGTTTTGTACGTCGAACCCTTTTTAGGGCCGACTTAGTGAAATACAAGCCTCCACTGTGAAACTACTCTAAAACATTAAGGTAGTTTATTCATTGTTTTCCTCTGCGCCTCTTGCTTTCAATAAGACCTGTGAGAGTCGTATTCCCCAAAACATCTTTCCTTAATATGTGCCTGAGGAATTTCTCTTTCTTTTTTCAGTTTCTAAATATGTGCCCTTCTTCTTTCAATTTTCCTTAAGACTTCCTTGGTTCTCACATGTTCAGACTATGGTATTCTCACTATTCTTCTCTTGAAGCACATTTCTCTTCTTTTAATAACCTTTATTAATACTTTCTTTATCTTTCACAAGCAACGTCTGCCATTCTCGTGGTACTTCGGATTTCGGTGTCACGTTTTCCGTCGTCTGTTAAAATAGTTCATATACTGTATATAATCGCGTATCATGCGACTTTTGGAGACAATTTTGAAGCTGAATGTAGGGGGTCGTATAATACACGAGATCTAAAACTACCGTATGTACGCCTGACCCTGGTTACGCCGTTGACCTATCTATCTATCTATCTATCTATCTATCTATCTATCTATCACAAATTGTTCATGTTTCTTTATTCTATCCATCTATCTATCTATCTATCTATCTATCTATCTATCTATCTATCTATCTATTCATGCATCTTCTCTCGCTCTCTTTCATCCATCCATCCAGTTGATACCTATTACCATCTGGTACTATCAATCTACCTTTTCTCTCTGCAGACACATTTTTAGTCTATGATATTTTATTCATATCTATCTATCTATCTATCTATCTATCTATCTATCTATCTATGTGTATGTCATCTGTTCATCTATCTATCTATCTATCTATCTATCTATCTATCTATCTATCTATCTATCATGCAACTTTGAAAGACCTGTTTTTCTATCTATCTATTTTAGGGGGGCGCTTTCATCACACGAGATATCTAAAATTAATCTATGTACTTTTATGGATATTTTATTCTATCTATCTATCTAACTTGACTATCAAATCAATCTATCTCTCTATCTATCTATCTATCTATCTATCTATCTTTGAAAGATCTATCTATCTATCTATCACAAATTGTTCATGTTTCTTTATTCAATCTATCTCTCTATCTATCTCTATCTCAAATTGTTCATGTTTCTCTCTCTATCTCTCTCTATCTATCTATCTATCTATCTATCTCTCTCGTTCTCTTTTACGGAATCAGTTGATATCTATTGCCATCTGGATGTTGCTATCATTTTGTCTCTGTAGACACCTTTTAACTATGATATTTTAGTCTGTGTATCTATCTATCTATCTATCTATCTATCTATCTATCTTATATACTCGTGTATCATGCAACTTTTTGTTGCTACTGCATCTTAGAGAGGTTTTTCATCTGAGTTTTCTTTTTCTATTTGGCCTGTCTCTTCAGGATATAGACGATCATAATCCTCCACAACTTCTTATCACGTGGAGTTCTAGGTAATATTTCTCGTCTTTCGATCCCTCCTAGTCCCTATGCTGCCATCCCTTTACTTAAGTTCGCTAGGTAGGTTATGCGTTGTTTTTCTTTGTTTCTCTTGCCTTCAATTTGTCCTGTGCGTATCAAATTTTCCAAGCCGTCTTTCCTCTAGATTTCAACTGTTTCTTTCTGATGTTAAGTATAAGCGTTTTTTTCCCATTCTCTTTAAATCTTCATTGTTGCTCACACGTTCAGTCCATGGCATTCCCAGCATCTTACTGTAGAACCTCATTTCTGTTGCTTCAAATTTCTTCTTCATCTGTGAAGAGATCGTCCAGCTATTTACTGCCATATAGGACGACCGATATAGCTTAACAGCTCAATACTCTTTTCTTTGTTACTAACGATATTTTTCTGTATCTTATGTACTTTGCTAAACTTTTGTGAGGCATATTTCGCTAACTCAATGCGCCTTCATATTTCAGTGTCACACTTTCTGTTATATATTAAAACGCTTCTCAGATATCTAAAGTATTGTACTTGTTTAATATTGGTATCTCCAATTTATAATTTGTATGTTTGGCTGTTCTGTTCGCTAATGGCTATACATTATATCTTCTTGCAATTTGTAATCAGTAGTGTATATATTAACCTTCGCTTGACACAAAAACAAGTATGGAGAAGCAAACAGTTTTCGAACTCAATTTGTTATTAACCCTATATAAAATGGCTTCTTTACAACAGCGAATGTTGGACGGTCTCCTCAAAGACGAAGCGGTGATGAAATTTAAATATCTGGGAAGTTTTTTGACAGAAAACGGTATGTGTGACACTGAGATCCGAAGACGTACTGGGATGACCAAAGACGCATTCCAAAAGCTAGGCAGAGTATTACGAGACAGGAGGATTTCTTTAGTAACAAAGAAAAGAGTACTGAGCTGCTACGTGATATCTGTCCTACATTACGTCAGCAAATGTTGGACGGTCTCCAAGAGACTCGAGGCAACGAAGGTATGGTTCTACAGAAGGATGCTAAGGATATTATGGACTGAGCTTGTGAGCAACGAGGAGGTTTTGGTGAGGATGCAAACAAGGAGGAAGTTTATACTTAACATCATGTAGAGGCAGCTGAAATTTCTGGGGCACGTGACGAGAAAGGACGGCTTGGAGAATCTGATACACACTGATCGAATAGAGGGAACGATTGACAACGGAAAGCAACGCGTGAGATATTTGCCGGGCTTAAGCAAGTGGATGACAGAACGTGGTCTGAGGGAGATGGCAGAGGGACGAAACTTATTGAGAGCTACAAGGGATAGAAGGCAGTGGAGAGCCATGACCGCCTATGTCCCGAAGGGGCACGACTCATGAAAAGAAAGACCTTACTGATAATGTTTGGTCATCAGTAGAAGGATGAGCCCGAAATGCGATTTACAGGTCGGTGACTCTAAAATCAACCCAGTGAGGAAATTTAAATATAGAAGATGTGTTTTGACAGAGGACGTTGAGATCCAAAGATGCATTTGGGTAGCCAATGGCGCATTCCAAATGCTAGGCAGAGTATTAAGAGACAGAAGGATTTCTTTAGTAACAAAGAAAAGAGTACTAAACTGCTACGTGATAAATGTCCTCTTCTATAGCAGCGAATATTGTATGGTCTCCTCAAAGATGAAGAACAAACTCGTGCCGGCGGAGGTATGGTTCTACAGAAGGATGCTAAGGATATCATCGACCGAGCGTGTGAGCAACGATGAGGTTTTGGATACGATGCAAAGAAGGAGGAAGCTTATACTTAACATCAGGAAGAGGCAGCTGAAATTTCTGGGACACGTAATGAGAAATGAGAGCTTGGAGAATCTGATACTCACAGGACAAATAGAGAGAAAGAGAGACAAAAGAAAGCAACACGTGACACACCGAGCGGGCTTAAGCAAGTGGATGACAGAACAGGGTCTGGGAGAAGTAGCAAGGGGACAAAACTTATTGAGAGTTACGTGGGATAGAAGGAAGTGGAGAGCCATGATCGCCTACGTCCTGAAAGGACACAGCACATAAAAGAAGAATTTCTGTCTGAGGTCAAAACCTGACAAACACCAGCAGCAGTTGCAACCTCATCAGCGAGCTTAAGTAAGTGCATGGCAGAACAGGGTTTGGAAGAATTAGCAAAAGGACAAAATATATTGAGAACTACAAGGAATACGGTACTTAAAAGAAGAATCCTTGCGCCAATATGAGGAACTTTGAGTTTCTTTGAACGACGTCAGGTTTCAGAAATAAGGTAAATCTGGTTGGATTCACTAGAATAGAATGACTATGTTTAACGTTTACTGAGTTAATTGTATTAAACTCAATTCAGAAATCATTATTTAACATGCATGTAACAATACAGAAAACACAAGTTAAATATATGAAAATTTCAGCTCAGATGTTTTATACTAATTGGTAGTAATAACCTTAAGAAGATAAGCGTTTTGTATACAGATATCGACGCGAAAAATCGAATAGGCTATTTTGTCTTGTTTAATTTCTTAGAAAATTTCCCTTAAGAATGTAATAGATCCTTCTCCTTTTTTTCCAGTTGTGGGTTGAATATCCACAGAACGGGTTTTATAATCTGCTAAGTGTATAGCTATTTGAGTCGCTGCTATACGCATGACAAGTAACATTAGTGGGATTGGTAAACCATTCTCCAATAACTGTGTTAGAGCTAGTAATATTATTTATTAGTTAAAGCAGTTGTTCAACCTCCACTGACATGTTAGGCAAACAGAAAAAAACGGAATGGAGTCAGTTAAACTTAGATTCATTTGTATCGTATATAAATGTAGGTAGAAAAAAAGGCAAATGTCAATAAGTTAGCGAGGGTCACACAGCGCCACCTGGGACACCTACTTAGACTTGTAGTCGGGGTTGGATGTGGCCATTGGTAGTTCGCACCAACCCTAATCCAGCCCACCCTTTGGCACTGTATATTGTTCATTGCCGGGTTTCTGACTCAATTGTCATGCTTATATGGCCCAGGACCGGTGTAACAGGGTATCTTGATCGAAATTTCCGAAGCTTCCATGCAAGCATTTGCAGGTCCAGATTTTAGGATGGTTACCACTGGTGGCCAATCTCCTCAAATACGAAGAAGGAACCTCAAACAGCAGAAATATGGTTCTACAGAAAGATGCTGAGGATGGACCGAAAACCGAGCGTTTACACCCAGGACAAGGACATAAATTTCCCAAGCCCTGTCAGAAGTGCTGACCTCTGTGGCGAGCACCGATCTCCCTCTTCCAGAGGTGGCGGGAGAAGCTGTTCCCCACAATCCGGGCATCTCTCAATATTAGTGATGCCTCTATCTTCCAACAGAGGCACAACTGATTCTCACTCTGCCCGAAATCACAGACGCAACAGAGAAATGATAAACAGTACCCGGCATATTTTTTTCTTTCTTTTTTATTTGTACTGACTTTCATCTTTCATATTCTTGTTTAAAAAACATTGGACATAATGTTTTAGTTAGTTTAATATTTTTTTTTGTTCTTGGTTTATCCAATATGGATTTCAAACGTGTTTACATAATCTTTTTTTATTTAAAAATATATTTTTGTTATTGGTTTATCTAACAGAGATCTCAAACGTATTGACATAACTTTTTCATTTAAGAATATATTTTTGTTCTTGGTTTGTGTATCCTAGATTCTCAAACGTGTTTACATATATTTTTTTTATTTAAAATATATATTTTTATTGCAGGTTTATCTAACCTAGATCTCAAACGTGTTTACATATTTTTTTTATTTGTTTTAAAATATATTTTTGTTATTGGTTTATCTAACAGAGATCTCAAACGTATTTACATAACTTTTTCATTTAAGAATATATTTTTGTTCTTGGTTTGTGTAACCTGGATTCTCAAACGTGTTTACATGATTTTTTATTTAGAAATATATTTTGTTGTTGGTTTATTTAACCGAGATGTCAAATGTGTTTACATATTTTTTTTTAATTTAAAATTATAGTTTTGTTATTGGTTCATCTAACTGAGATCTCAAACGTATTTACATATTGTTTTATTTAAAAATATATTTTGTTGTCGGTTTATCTAACCTAGATCTCAAACGTAATTACATATTTTTAAAAAAATATATTGTTCTTGTTGGTTTATTTAACCTCGATCTCAATCGTATTTACATATTTTTTTTTATTTAAAGATAATTTTTCGTTATTTATTTTTTTAACGGAGAATTTGGCTCACTTGAACGAAGTAGCTTGACACTGAAGGTTACTTTCCTTTTATCGTCGAATAAAATTAATATTTTATTTCTTCCATAACATTCATTATATGTTATAATAATTATTTTTCGAGTCTAATTTTAATAAAATTCTAAATCAGTGTTCTTGTACAATTTTTATATTTTGGCAAGTTTTATTACAATTAAATATAGTCCTTTTTCATGACAGTTTATTCGTATGAAAAGATATCCCATAATACTATGTATTGTGTATTTTTAATGTGTTGTCCCTTCAGGACATATTTTATCATTGGCCTCCACAGATTTCTCTTAAGAATTATTTGTCAATTGCTATGACTTCTTGGGAAATATATTAAACTGCTTTTCTGTTAATCTCACCAATATTAGTATTCATAGTTTTACTTCTTCTACACTAGGTGCAACCAAATACTAGTGATTTCGCTCTACCCTACTTATTAACCCATAGATTGGGGTGAGAGATGGATTCATGCCTTTTTCTAAGAGCATTATAATATTATTTATATAGGTATTTTTAATGCTATGTACGTTCAGCAAATAGCTTTTCAACGATCCATTTTTATAACCTGTGAATATCTATGACTTCTATATTAACTCTGAATGGTCATGTCTTCTTTTTTACCTGTGAATAGCCATCACTTTGTTATTACCTGTGAATGGTCATGTCGTTGTTTTTACCTGTGAATGGCCATGCCTTCTTTTTTTACCTGTCAATGGCCATGACTTCTTTTTCTTTACCTGTGAATGGCCATGACTTCTTGCTTTTTATCTGTGAATGGCCAAGACATCTTTATTAGCTGTGAATGTCTATGACTTCTTTATTAGCCGTGAATGGCCATCACCACTTTTTTACCTGTGAATGGCCATCACTTCTTTTTTTACCTGTAAATCGCTATGACATTTTTACCTGTGAATGGCCATGACTTCAATTTTTACCTGTGAATGGCCATGACTTCTATTTTTACCTGTGAATAGCCATGAGTTCCTTATTACCTGTCAATGGACATGACATCATTTTTTACCTGTTAATGGCCATGACTTTTTTAATACCTGTGAATGTTCATGACTTTTTTTTTTACCCTTTGAATATCGTTGACTTTTTTATACGAATAGCAATTACTTCTTTTTTACCTGTGAATGGCGATGACTTCTTTATTACCTGTCAATAGCCAAGACTACTTTTTTTACCTGTCAATGGCCATGGCTACTTTTTTACCATTTGAATAGCCATGACTTCTTTATTACCTGCGAATGGCCATGGTTTCTTTTTTACCTGTGAAAGTCCATGACTTCTTTATTACCTGTGAATAGCCAAATCTTCTTTTTTTACCTGTGAAAGTCCATGACTTCTTTATTACCTGTGAATAGCCAAATCTTCTTTTTTTACCTGTGAATGTTCATGACTTCTTTATTACTAGTGAATGGCTATATCTTCTTTTTTTACCTGTGAATGTTCATGACTTCTTTATTACTAGTGAATGGCTATGACTTCTTTACAAGGAAACTGTTTTTTGTCGTCTCTATAGTTTTGTATTGATGTTTCTATCTCTTAGGCTTTCTTCATTTGAAAACCAGAAAACTCCGTTTACTCTGCTATTTAACCCATAGTTTGGAGGAAGAGACGGATGTTTGCATTTCTTCAAAATATATATGTGGAAGTAAATACAACAAAATAGACTGAATTCGAACCCGCCTCGCCTATTCTACTTCTTCTTACACTAACCGTTTTAATAGCCACGCATCCATACTAGAATTCATTGTCCTTATGCCGACAAGAAAACTTTGTAGACACCTTAATTTTCTTTCCGTTTATTCCTTCCTTCTTTCCGTCTCATTCCTACCGCTTTCCCTTTCTTCGTCTTTTATTCTTGTCGCCATAGAAAATATCCTGTAGTTATTTGACCGGCCATTAAATTTAGGCGACTCCACCACAAAAGGCTTCTGTCTCTACCCTGCCCCCAGCTCTTGCCATACCTTCCCCTACCGTGTCTCTGAACCTCCTCTATTCGCAGCACCTTTACACTAATCACCAAATTCATTCACGATTCTTCACACTGTCTGCGAGGTCTGAAGACAATGTTGTCTCTTGCCAGCGCTTGCTTTGTTCCTTTCAGTGTAGCTCGGCCCGCGAACGGAGAGTGGCAACTATTTAGATCACGTAGAAAATACAGAAAGAATGTGAATAAAATAATAAATTGAATTTTAAGAGATAAAAAATAACGCACATACACACGCACGCGCGCACACACACACACACACACACACATATATATATATATATATATATATATATATATATATATATGTTACTTTTTGTATTATACAGAACATCAATAGAAAGATTTTGTTAAAAAAATATCCCACTATTATTTTTAAACAGATGTTTCTATGTGACAAAAGAACATGTCGGATTTGTATGAATATGCATGGCTTCACAGATAATATTTGGCGCTGAAATTTGCCCTACAATTAGTGGAAATGTCGAGATGAATGATGATTTATTTTAAGTGGCCCGAAAAAATTTAATGGCTGCTGAACAATGTACAATATTTAAAGGATGCCGATTTAAATGTCTTGGTATATATGTATTCAGAACTGTTTTGCAAAATGCCAATTGTGAGTTTTCAATCCCTTCAGAAAGGCCACCATTTTATCTTCTTCATTATTATTATTATTATTATTATTATTATTATTATTATTATTATTATTATAACCCTGTGTAACAAAATCTTGGTATGTTTGTCTTTGGTTAGTAATTAGTATTATTCCCTTCAAACTTTACTTTTGTTGCCTGGACATCGATGTTTAAGAAAATAACCTATTTTCAGTTTTCATTCCAGACAGATTCAGTACTGAGTTGCTGGGGGAGAACTTTCTAGAATTTTCTTTTCTTGCACTTCCCGCCTGTGAAACACCCTTCCGTTTACTTGCTTCCCTGAAAACTACAGTCTTCAAAAATTTAAATGCATTGTCATTTACCAACTGTCTTCTTGAATTTCGTTCATCTTTATCCTTTCCCCACTGCCCCTAGTCCCACTCATCTCTCCCACTTTCACTCTCTGTAACCGCCCCCCCTGTATACTATTAACATTCACGCTTTACTTGGGGTGAAATATTTATAACAATAAAAACATGTCTAAATTATTTATTGTGACATGTCTTTATATATATATATAGGACACCTAAAGTAAAATGGAAAATTATAAACAAGGCTAGAACATGTAAAACTTGGGATGACCCATGCCCTTTGTGCCTCCATGAGAAATTGCACATTATTAAGCTTCTAAATAATAATAATCTATTAAACAATAGACACGAGTTAACGGTTTTTTGTAGACATCATCAGATTTATGGTTTGAATTATGAGCTAAAAACAAGCATACAATATAATAACTTGTTTAATCCATAGCCCAATCATCAGATTCATGGTTTGAATAATTAACTAAAAACATGCATACAATATAACACATTTCATAATCCATAGCCCAAATAAATAGTTTAAATACCCTACAAAAAAGATAACCCTTTATGAAGTCGTCAAAAAACAAACGTTACGACTATTTTTTTATATGTACAATTCCCTTTCATAAAAAAATAAAATAAAAAAATAAATAAATCTCCATAGACACGAAAACTAGACGAGGGTTAATACATCTTCCGTTTAAAATTTAGACACCCCCACCTTTCTCTGACTTGACATCTATGAAAGTAACTCTATAATGATACTTATTATTAACACCCAACACTCGCCTACCCAATATAAACAATTCGCCCTAGCTGTTACCATGGAAATTTTGATTTCAATTTTTAAAACACGTAAATTTCAGAAATACATTATTCCCAAAAAATTTCGCTTGAAGATGGAACAGAGCTTGATTTAACTCAATTTAATTCAAATAATTATATTGAAGTTTTCGGCTCTTGTTTTGAAACATGAGACCTCTTATGTCGCGAGTTGGAATCATATTTTTAAATAAATAATTATATATATATATATATAATATATATATATATATATATATATATATATATATTCATACATGTTTCATTAAATAATATAGACAATTGTTGTCTATTTATTTTATGTAATTTTTTTTTTTTAACGTCTGATAAGTTTAATAACATTATCGTTGAACGAAGAAAGAAATTCACAATATTGATCCATATATTTTTTATACAATCTAAGCTTTCGGCTTACATAAGCTATTATCAAAGATGTCAATTACAACATATTAAGCAATATACGGACAAGACAGTGATAATAGTCTGTCATTGTTTACATAGATGATTTCTAAGCAACGATAAAGACATGTCACAATAAATAATTTAGTCAAGTTTTTTCTACTTATTTTTAATAGGATACTCTCTTAATTGCGGACAAGTTTCTTTGTATCCTTATTAAAGAAAGAAAGAAAATTACCGTATTGATGCATATTCATTTTATTCTGAGTATTTTCGACATTAACACAATGTCGTCATCAGGGCCTTGTTTTTCTAAGACTATATTTTTGGACGAGGAGGACGACATTGTGCTTCTGTCGAAATTACTCGGTGTAAAATGAATACGTATCAACTTGGTAATTGTCTTTCTTCATTTAATAAGGATACTAAGAAACTTGTCCGTAATTACAAGGGGATACTGTTAAAAATAAGTAGACAAAACTTCTCTAAAATAATTAATGATATATATATATATATATATATATATGCCAAAAATAAACGGATATAGGCTTTTTTTTTCTTATTTCACCTCTCTTAACAGAATTACTTCTCTCCCAAACAAATGTACAGAACAGTATCAAGAAATCAAAAGAAAATGGTTGAATCCGACAACACAGCAATATAAACAATATCTCCACACGTGGCAGTACTTAAAGTAGTTTTCAGTTAACAGTATGAAAATAGTGTTCTCTAAATTCTTCCAGTTTTTAAGGACATTTTGTTTTGTTATTATTAGTTACTTTGTTTAATAAATTCATTTCGTTTCTGCCTTGAAAAAGTCCACATTGGACGAAACGCGTCGGCTAATATTACAGTTTTCCTGTTGTCTTTTGCATTTATAAATATTGTCTTTTTCTACAGGTTAACCCTGAGAAATTTTTCACAATAAAATATCTCCGGGCTAGAATTGCTTCCTTCCATTCATTCGATATTCATTCCATTTCCTGCCATCTCTGAAAATGATAACAAAATGATGGAAATTAAGCTAGAAACATTATACGCCACATTACAGGTACTCCTTACTCTCCTCTTTTATCTAAACTCTCCTCATCTTTCTGAAATGCGTAGGCAACTATTTTAGTTTTTTTTTATTGTCATTTACATGTATAAATATTGTCTTTTTCTACAGGTTAAATCTGAGAAATTTTTCATATTTTTTATATATATATATATATATATATATATATATATATATATATATTTAATTTCAATAAAGGTGCAATTAATTTACAAATTCATGAATTATTCATACAAAAACAAATACAAAGGTTAATGATTTAATGGCGAGAAATCCATCGTCGCGAACAATTCAAATAATATACAAAAAACCCCTGAACTTGTTTATGAATGAAAAGATCCTTGTTTTTTATAAATTTCTGTTGCATAAGTTCTTATTATTTTTACAAGCTTTCGTCTGTTCCTACAGACATCCTCAGGTATGGAATAGATTTTGTTCTTGTTTTTACTCTCAGTAATAAGAGTACAACGAAAATATATGCATTGTAATCCGAAAAATGCTATTAGAAATTAGTTATTGTTTTTGGAGCGTGCAGTCGCAACGCTGAGTTTGAATTTAAATTTTACAACTGTGCGTTCTTGTACAAATATAGTGATGAGTGAATTCTTTTTTACTGGTAAATTTTCTGTCAAAGTGGCATGAATTATATTGTTCAATAATTACAGTAATGTCGCACTTATTATCCAAAAGTTGCACTTGGATCAGTTATTTTAATTTCAATAAAGGTGCAATTAATTTACAAATTCATGAATTATTCATACAAAAAACAAATACAAAGTTTAATGATTAAATTGGCGAGAAATCCATCGTCGCGAACAATTCAAATAATATACAAAAACCCCGAACCTGTTTATGAATGAAAAGATCCTTGTTTTTATAAATTTCTGTTGCATAAGTTCTTATTATTTTTATAGGCTTTCGTCTGTTCCTACAGACATCATTATGTATGGAATAGATTTTGTTCTTGTTTTACTCTCAGTAATAAGAGGACAACATTAACAAAACACATTAACTTACTATCACTTCCTTGAATAATAAGATCCTTATATTGGAGTTGTTGTCAGATGGAAGACACTGGCCAAGTACGTTCGACAACTTCAAATTGGCATCTTCAGGGCGCATTTTTTTCCCATACTCGAATATGACGATCTTATTATTCAAGAACTTGATAGTAAATCAATATCTCATTAAGTCTTGTTAGCAAAGGGATCTTGCCATTAACCACATTAACACTGCTTTTTAATTCTCTCTATATTTTTTTTATATATATATATATATATATATATATATATATATATATATGCACTCACATGTGTCTATCCATATTACTTTTTACAGCCGACCTGTATACACATAATTGATCGTGCTAGTGCGTGTCATTGGTGCTAACAATGGTATTGGAACGCTATGAAACCATTCATGCACGAAGAGTTGACCTTCAACTCTTATGCCATTCTTATATATGCCATATTCTTATTCTTCCTAGCAAGATGGTTGGTTGGCTTAGGGCTCTATACAAATAATGCTGTATACTAAGTTTATTTTCTTTTCATCTTTCTCCTCCAATAAGAAGAAAAACTAGAAAGTGAGATCCAGAACTGTGAAACACTCTTCCAGGCGGAAATAAAGAACAAACTTTAAGGAACAGAACACGCTCATTAACGACCTTAATACAAAAACGACAAAAAATTACAGAAAACACACAAGTTAACACAAAATGCAAGCAGATTTATTCTTTCTGCTGTAATATAGGAGGGGTTACTGAATAAGGAATAACTAAAACCGAAAGTTAAAATGAAATGGTATTCTTTATAACATCAACAAAATACAATACTCGTCAACGGCGTGAAGTAGGTAAACCACTGCTAGTGGTGGACTACTTAGACACCATATTACCCCCACTTACAACAGGGTCCAACGTATTTATGATTGGTTTAGTTTGATGTATTTTGTTTTACGGCATATCAACCTCAATGGGTTATTTAATGCCGACAAAATTTTTAGGATAGATTTGTATGAATAGAATATGTATTCTTTGGTTTAGATTGGTTTGGTTTATTGTGTTTTACGGTATATCAACCTCAATGGGTTATTTAATGCCGACAACATTTTTAGGATAGATTTGTATGAATACAATGTCTTCTTTGGTAGAGATTGGTTTGGTTTATTTTGTTTTACAGCATATCAACCTCAATGGGTTATTTAATGCCGACAAAAATTTATATTGCTGGTAATATTTTATTTTGTCAAGAATCTGTTTCTGGTAATATTTTTTCTTCAAAATTGTGTTGCTGGTAATAATTTTTTTCAAAAAGTATTGCTGGTAATAGTTTACTATTTGCCCATAGCTGGGACCCTAACAGGTGCTACCACCCTGGGTCAGTGTGTACCTGGGAACACCGGCAATTAAGATGTGGTTTCACGCTTCTCAACACCTCCTGATCAGATGCCTTGCTGCGGGACGTAGATTAACGTCTTACCAAAGGACGCGGATGTAGTTTAACGTCTAACCCAGGACGCCAACGTATTTATAAGGATTGGCACATACCCATTAGTGTTCATAGGTACGGTATATAACAGTTTCGTTCGGCCCGGAAAAAGCCAAACCAACAAACAGAAATTAAGGAATTTAATACAAAAACTTCTTTTCCATTTTGTCTAAATTCTCCACATTTGTTCGGCTTCTTCATTGTACTAAGACGAATACATACATGTATATATATATATATATATATATATATATATATATATATATATATAGGAGGAGGAGGAGGAGGAGAAAATCTAGTGTACTGAAAATGTGTAGATTAAATGAAATATATATACTTTCTTTTCATCCCACTTCATATGAAGTCAAAAGGAACTTTTTAGTATGTATACAACGGGACATAATTTCCGATCTCTGATTCAAAAGGTTTTTTTTTGGTCTGGAAATATTATTATGTTTTTAATGCAATCCCCCCCGCCCCAAGCAAGGCGGTAGTGCCACTAGCACGCAAGTGGTTACTGAGGATTGAGAACAAGAGTAAAGAGGCGTGTTTGAAGAAAGGATACAAAGAATGACGGGAATAAGCTCAAGGAGTCAGATGTCGATTGACATTACACTTGAATATTTGACGATTATAGTCAAGTAAGTAAGGGGAAGGGAGTTACACAGACGGGAAGTGCGGAAGAAGAAGATGTTTGAGAAGAAGAGACTGTTAACCGTTTTGACAATGAAAAAGTGGGACCGAAATGTCAGCCTGGTTGAAAACAATTTTGAAAATCTAAGAGTGTACGGATTTAAGCTCAGTGAAGAAAAATACGGACTTTTTCACCGGAAATTTAATACCTTTGCCAAATTGTTGATAAAAATGGTCGTCAACCAAATGAAATTAAAAATATGCCTCTACGAACAAACGTGACTACGTTACAAGCATTTCTAGAACTGACTAATTACTATCAAATATGTGTTTATAATATGCATAATTAAACAGTGGAACTGAAATGGTCACTGTCCAAAGGCTTTTGACGAAATTAAAATGACATATGTCATATTTATCATTAGCACACTACGATCCAAAATCAGAAATTGTAGAGCCGTCAGATGCTAGTGAGTTCAACACTGGAGCTGTGATTTTAACACAAATATGATAACGATAAAATGAAAGCCTTCGCTCATTATTCACTCTCGCTTCTACCAGCTGAGAATAAATACAGCCAGATAGATAAGTGTCTATATCAATTATATTTGCTTTGAAGAAATTTCTTAAATTCATTCCTGGAGGAAATTTTAGGTTTCAAACAGACCACATGCCTTTATTAACAATATATGGTTCATAGAAAGGAATACCTACTTATACAGCTAATAGCCTACAAGCCTGGTGTACCATCTTATTATACTATGATTTTACGCTAGAGTACCAATCGTCTAAAAATTATGACATGCTGATGGATTATCTAGATTAATATCTAAAAATGCGGAATTATTTGAGGACACGTCCATTGTAGTACTAAAAAGCGAAATGGAAATAAAATAAAAAATTGTGCAACGTACGAGGAGGAGTTACCAGTTACCCTGGAAGAAATAAAAGAAAAAGCGGAAAATGACGTCATTGCTACGAAAATAAAATAGCAATTGAAAGAAAGTAGATATGAGAATAGAAAGAATGAGATACAGACTTAATCGCTATGCAAGAGTGTAGTAATGTTCTGTCATTGGTTTGGTTTGGTTTGGTTTGGTTTACGGTATATCAATCACAATGAGTTGTTTAATGCCGACAAAATTTTTATTGTTGGTAATATTTTTGTTTCAAAAATGTACTACTGGTAATAATTTTTCCAAAAAGGTATCGCTGGTATTAAAACCTATTTTTATACTTTCATAATGTTTTGAACCCCTTTTAGGGGATTAATTATTTTCACATAGCAGGGACCCTAAAACGTGCTACCACCCCGGGTCAGGACGGACCTAAGACATAAACAATTAAGAGGTGATTCCATGCTCCTAAAAACCTCCCAATCAGAGGCCTTGCTATTGGACGTAGTTTATCGTCTTACCCAGGACGTGGATGTAGTTTATCGTCATACCCAGGACGAGGATGTTCTGGCAAAGGGTTCTAATACCTAATGAGTTACAGAAGCGAATATTGAAGGATTTCCATAGCGGACATCCTGATATTTCACGAATGAAATCTTTGATGAGAAGGTTCATATAATAGACCAATATAGACCAAGATGTTGAAAAATAGTGAAAATAGAACCTTGGTCAACGACAGAAAGGCCGTGGTCAGAACTGCATAAAGATTTTGCAGGTCCTATGAATGGATCACATTATCTTATGTTAGTTGATAGTTTCACTAAATGACCAGAAATTTAATGGTGCAAAAATCCAGTTTCGTCAGTGACTGAATTTATTGCATGAACTATTTGCGAGATATGACATACCAGATATCAAATCTCTTATAATGGAACGCAATTCACAGCTAAGGAATTCGAAGACTTTTGTAAGGAGTTCTCCATTGAGCATATTACGATCCCACCGTATCACCAAAGGTCGAACGGACAAACGGAAAGGATTGTGAGAACGTTCGAAAGAGAGTTGAAGAAAGCCAGTGTTGAGAAAGTAAATGAGGAAATTCAAATATGTTTACCGTGTAACACTTACCCTCAATACACAATCAGAATTAATGTTTTTTCGCAAAGATAAATTGATTTTCGACAAGTTATTACAAAGTCTAAAAACGGATAACAAAAGCAACACCAAAAGTTTCAAGGTCAGAGATAAAATATTCTTCGAGCACATAAGGATGAAAAAGAAATGTTGAAAGACGGCATAATATCAGCAAGAATCGGGAAGTTGATTTAAATATTAAAAGCGGAAAGTCTTGAACATAAAAGGTACCATAATCAACTGAAAAAGGTTCAGTGATGAAAGATCTGAAACATCGAAAGAACCGATAAAAATGCTATTACATATACTATTTACATTATTCGGACTATTGTCCTCATCTTTGTCGCCATATTTATTACAAAGTTCCCGCAGTTGTACGCTCCGGCCTTCTTCAGGTGGTTGGAATGTCGAACTGAACCCTTTATTTCGCTCGCTGGGGTAGACTGTTCTAGTTCCACGTGTCATGTTTTAATGCAATGTTTTAATGTTATCTTCTGCTAATTCCCCTAACCAGGAACTTGAACTCACACTCTTTGGGTCCTTCCACTGGATTTAACTAACGCCTTTATCCTCTGTGCCATGTGCCCTTGAGGGCATCTGCGTATGAATTTCTGGGAATTATAAACCTAATGTCTTCAGCAACCTTTTTTCCAGTGCTCATATTGCAATTTTTGCTGTTATCATTGTATGTTTTTACCAGAGAACCATATTGTATTTTTTTTATTATCGCTTTTTTCTGGCTTTCCTTATTACTGGTTCCCATATTGTATTCATTTCTATGCTTGGTCGGCTCAGGACATTTTTGTGGTCTAGCATATGTACTGATTCCTTAAGTTTACGAATTTTCCAATGGTGTTCTTTGACTACGATCTCCACCTGATCCCACAAAGGGCGGTGATCTCACTTTTCTCTCCATATGTGGTCAGCCACGCCTGATTTTTCCACGCCTGATTTTTCCACTTCCCCTCATGTTACAGCTTTCTGTTGTTCTTGAAGCCTTACCTTGAAGGGGCGGCCTGTCTCCGCTTTATATTTCTTTCCGCAGTTGCACAGGATAGCTTACACACTCTTCGGCCATGTTCTCCTCTATGGTGGGGGTCTTACTCGGGAGAGATATCTGCGAAGTATCGTCGATCTTTTGCAGGTTGTCCTGAAGTTATGTGAATCGTACAACGGCCGAAACGTTGTAATAAATTCAGCGACAAAGATGAGGACAATAGTCAGAATCATGTAAATAGCGTACATAATACCTCATCTCAGAAATATAGACAGATACTGAAGGGCCGAAACATTGTAATAAATATAGCGACAAAGATGAGGACAATAGTCTGAATAATGTAAATTGTGTACATAATACCTCATCTCAGAAATATAGACAGATATTGAAGGGCCGAAACGTTGTAATAAATATGGCGACAAAGATGAGGACAATAGTCCGAATAATGTAAATAGTGTGCATAATACCTCATCTCAGAAATATAGACTGATACTGAAAGGCCGAAACGTAATAAATTTAGCGACAAAGATGAGGACAATAGTCAGAATCATGTAAATAGCGTAGATAATACCTCATCTAAGAAATATAGACAGCTATACGATATTTTTGATGTGCCAGCACCACAACAATTCGTGGAAGCTATAAGAACAATTCCCAGAAAAAGAAATCTTACTGAAGAACCGGAAGTGGAATCATGACGGAAATGCTACAAAATCAAGTACGTTGGCGAATTCTCCGGAGAGAGGAGGGGGAGATACTAATACTAATAAAATGTTGTTTTAAAAAGTCTTAATCTCAAAAGCGGAGATATTGTGGCTTAAATACTACACGCCCGGTTACTATATGAAATAGTCCATAACTTTTAATAAAGTCAGAGGTGAAAGAGCAGAAGCTGTTTGGAGTTAGTCTTCAGACTAATTAATACTGGCATCACGGCAAGTTGCCAAATCATTACTTATATTATAAGCACCACGAACCACATTATGACCCATTACGAGCCATCATCCATTATACCCTCGGCCCATCACATAGCAAAATCAATTTAAAAACGTATTTTTTACTTTGTGATCAATAAGGTTTCCTTTGCACTAACAATACTTTAAACATAATCTTTAAACAAATCTTTTATTATTTAAACTATATCTTAGAGAAAATAAAGATGGATTACCGTATTTTCCTGCTTACAAGGCGCAATTTCTAAAAATGCGTGTGCGTCTCCCAGGACGAATGTAAGTGTGAACGGTAACTTAATTGGTTTGACTGATAGGGACGTGGATTTTTATGTTGGGTCATTACACTATGTTAGCTATCTAGCTAAATCAGCCTTTTATATGATGTAACCTCAGTATATGGTTGTTACAAGTATTTCCAAGAGTATAAACCTTCCTGGAGCCGAGCCACAATCTTAAATACGTTTTGTTTACTAGCTGCGACAGATGGTAGTGAAGATTATTTATTATACATGACTGATAGTAGTGATGACTCAGCAGATGAGCGTTTGGTACATGAATCCAAAAGTGACGAGTTCTTGGGATATGTGGATGAATAAATTTTCTTTGATTTTTTTACATTTTTATTTTTCAAATTTTTAATTCATTTTTATGAAGATAAAACCAATCTTGGCCTTAAAGACCTATAGTATATTTACTAGTCACCAACTAGTATGATCTATAGTATATTTACTAGTCACCAACTAATATGTGATTGCCATGCAAACAAAATTAAAAGAGTGGAAAATGTAAACAACACATGGCGCCATTATTCGAGGGACGTATGGTGAATGTGTTGCTGTATAAGAATTTTTTTTTTTTTAGAAATATATTTCCAAAATTAAGGTGCGTCTTCCAAGCCGCAGCGTCTTGCAAGCCAGAAAATACGGTAATAACTTTCATATGGATATCTGCACCTAAGTGAATAAAATAAATTCAGCTAGAATTCGAACTCGGCTCTCCGATTTCTCAGTAAGAACCGACACCCATGACACACCCGGCACATCACATGGCAAAATCACTTTAAAAACGTATTTTTTTACTTTGTGATCAATAAGGCGTCTTTTGCGCCAATTGTAAACATACACTTTGATTGAACGATGTTTTGTTTTTGCTTGAAATACAATCCTTTCCTTTTAACCATGATGATCGTCAGTTTGCGTGGTCCAAACTAATATCTTCAAATAAGATGGAAACAGTTTCTCTATGAAAAAAAAAGATAGAATTTAAATTGAATGAAACCATTAATGCAATTCAATATAGAATCTCAAACATTGAATCAGTAATATTCACCAAAGCACTTATTCAAAAACATCAGAGCCTAGCCAAGGATTTATATTCAATAACAATATTTATTAATTATGAGCGAGCTGTGTTCAAATTCTGGTCTAGCCTGTTGTATTCTTTTTTTGTACAAATGCACTTGGGATATGCATGGATAAAAATTTTTTTCCTCACAACTTTTGGATAAATAGTAAAGTAGATTGGGCGCTCTAGCCTTGGTTGGCCACTAGTCTAGGAGACTTGCAAATCTGGTCAAAGTGTGGAGAAGGATCCAATTACAATATATCTTCCAATAACGCATTTCCATCTACTGGTAATAAAGAAAATGTCTTTGTGGAGAGCTTTAATCACCTATATTTTAGAGACACGTGATATCTTAAAATATATATATATCCCAACCATGAAAATAAGTAGTATAAATGATAATAAAGATGAAATAAGACCATAATATTTTTTTTAATCATTTCACCCCTCGCAAGGCAATTAATCCACAAACATATAAGCAGAGCCGTCTTCACAGCATTATGAACCCCTGGCAAACTAGTGTGCTGAGGTCCCTATTACAACCACTCACAGAAATAAAATTAAATGGTCGATAATAATACACATACATTTATTTTATTGCTACTTCAATAAAACGTTAAAAACATGCTGTACCGCAGCAACTACTCAACATGATAAACATTTGAACAATATATAAGGCTTGAAAAACAATAATACTCAGTAAGCCACACAGATTTGATGGCACAGTATGAAATTACTACGAAGTTTTTACTATAACAATCATTTGCACTATTTCTTTTCAGACAGTTGCTTTATTATTGGCTTGAAGTCCATGGTCTTCAGAAATTGGTTGTCATTTCCCATGCATCTGACTGAAAACCATTTCAAATGAAGGCTTCCCAATTATGCTACTGTTATGATGTTGATTTGGGGTTAGTAGAGACAAACGCCAAATAACACGTGACAATAAAAAACGGTTTTAATAGGTTGGTAAAAAGGTACAGAAATCGCCTGAGTAGTCAATAACTAACTCAGCTAAGAACTTCTCTGTCTATCTGTCTTCCCCCCATGTCAACTGACATGCCACTATTTAAAGTCTTTGTTCACAGACGCAGACAAGTTCATCTTCAAGAGGGGTGGTAGGTTTCCGACACAACAGCTACGAAGGTGAATTTTTATTATTTCCGTCTTGGAAATGAACACTAATAGGTATGTCGCACTCCTCCTAAATACGTTGGGAACTATTGTAAGTGGCGGTAATATACTGTCTAGCAGTGGTTTAACTACTTTACGCCAATTCACAATTAAACATTCAAAACTATACTGATTCACTTCAGTCTTGGGGAAATTTAAGAATTAAATCAATTTTAAATGAATTTTTTTATTTTTTTCCGTCTTGGAAAAGAACGTTCTCCTGTGTAGATGGTCAACATCATACGCATGAACAATCTGAGTACAGTTTGGAAAAAAAAAAAAAAAATTAGAATTCTTTCTGCACTGTGCAGGGAGAATCTCACAATTTTCATCAAGAGCGATGCAGGACTTGAGATGCTCACATTCATTTAAAAGGTCATCATAATTCATGTCTTTGTAATAAATATTAGCCAGTTGTTCTCACTTTTTTCGTGCATCAGAAGACATTGGTGTCCAGTTCAATGAAGAAAGAACGCAGATTTCCAACCTTTGAATAAGCCTTTGCACGTTTTGTTAATTCAAAGATTAGAGTGTCCAGAACAGGATGGAAAGTTTCAACCTTGAAATTTTTGGTTTTACTGAGAAGTACCTTTTCTGCCGATCGATCATATCTATTAAGTCTCAAACTTTATTTACTTCCCCTTTTTTCCCATCACTGTAATCTGCATCTGGACACATACTCCTAACTTTGAATTCATATTCGCTAATTTGGTCTCTAGTTTCCTGAAGATAGGTTTTCATAGACTCCATTCGAGGAATCAAGGATTTTCATATCCTTTGATTGCAGGACCTTGATTGTCTTCTTTATTGCATCCAGGTTTTTCATTTTTGTTCAATCATTCTTCCTGTCGGTTTGTATTCACTTGCCGTTCATTCCCAGCTGATAGACAACCGAGTGCGTGTTTATTTTCTCAAAAGCCCCATAAAAGGAAAGAACAGCATCAAAACGTGGTTACCACCGTCTGCCAGAAAGACGCTTGGCCACACATTTTTTTCCCAAGAGATGATGTCAATATATTCTAGCGATGAGTCGAAGCAGCAAAAAATTAATACAAATTCTGAATAAACTCAACGAATTTTACAGCCTTCAGAACAGTCGCACAGATTGTTCAACTGCTAAATCCTCCGCCCTGAGCAGAGAGGAACCCAGATGAGACTTTGCCTAAGGGCAAAGTTTCGTCCGGACAGGTAAACAGGAATTTATAGATTTTTATGTATAATATTATCATTAAATTTTTAAGGCATAGGGCGCGTTTTGTAGGTTCCCCTTGAGAGGATGCGGCATTGTGGTGTATGGAGGATTAAGTAGTGACGGACTAGTTTTTATGGTGAATGTGGAAATTGTAAAGTGTGAATAGGTCGTGAATCGGATTAGCTAGGTATAGGATAAACCTCAAACCCTCCCCCTTTTTAGGCTATGTGCCACAATTGTATATTTCATACAATAAATATTCCAGCTGAAATCTTTTCAGCCGTTCAGTTGAACTCTCTGCCTTCGGGCAGAGAGGAATCAGGACGAGGCTCTACCGAAGGGCAAAGTCTCATTCGGGGAGGTAGACCGACCCTGAACCCAGTTTATACGGGTTCGAAGGGTATATTTTTGGCCGAGAGTACGGGCTCGGAAAACCCACGGTAAACTGAGCCTTGTGGGGGCGCTGTTTAATAAAACAGTCTTTAGATAACACTCTGGTGATTTTATTCCCAACATGTTCAAGATGTATCCAGCAAAGGGATATAGATAGCAGATTCATTGATTGAATGATTCTATACATGCAATCCAATATATCGTCCAGACATAAAGAAAATCCACAACAGTGCCTGTTAGATCCTTTGCTCCATGAGAAAAGATAGATGGGGATGAACTTCAAGAAACGTTCCACAAGCTCAGAGACTGGGACAGTAAATGTCTGTTGATATGTATATGAGATGTCTGGGGTAGAATCTAATATTTTTGAATAATACTTAAACTTTTTACTTCTTCAAGAATAATACAAAGAACCTATTGTCTCAATACTTCAATAAATTCCTCACATATATTTTTAGATAAATATGACGGATTCTCCTTTCCAGTATTTCCATCCATTTTGAGATGTTCTTCTAAGAAAGGGTCATTTTCAATCAGCAGCTCTAGTATACCTAAATAGTTGCTATTTATTGATGACCAAGGAATCCGAATTTTTTTTCCCGAAACGGCAAATCCCTGTAGGCAAGAAAGCGAATTACAGAAACCAAATATGTTAACACTTTATGCCAATATTCCTATTCTGATCGATGTTGCTCAAGTAAAAAAGAATCTACCCGTCCAATTTCTTTATGCCTCATCAAACATGCTCTCATGCGCTTTCGATGTTATTTTCCATTTACCTGTTTTACAATAACATTGCTGGGCTTCCAGTCATTGAACCTCGATTTAGAAAAGGGAGATTCTTTCTTGGATAATAGGTAACATACAAAGCAGTACAAACGACCTTGGGAAGGTGAATAGATTAGCTATTCACGTTTTACACATTGTTGTAACCTAGGAAAGGTTACTGAATGAGAAATAACGAAAACAGAGACAGGAAATGAAATGGTAATCTTTATAGCATCAACAAAATGCAATACTCGCCAGCGGCGTGAGGTAGGTAAACCACTTCTAGACAGTATATTACCGCCACTTACAATAGTTCCCAACGTATCTAAGAGGAATGGGACATACCTATTAGTGTTCATTTCCAAGACAGAAAATAATAAAAATTCACCTTCGTGGCATAATTGGGAAGCATTATTTGAAATGGCTTTCAGTCAGATGCATGGGAAATGACAACCAATTTCTGAAAACCATGGACTTCAAGCCAAGAATAAAGCATTTGTCTGAAAAGATATGTTGCGAATCATTGTTATAATGTTCGTAGTATTTTCATACGGTGCCCTCAAATCTGTGTGCTACTGTATATAACACGCATCTTAATTCCACAGTTCATGTTTGAACACATTGGTTGATAAATACCTTGCCTTCATATTCTCTACTCCAACTGTTTTATACACTCTGTGTGAGTTTGAAATGTTTCTATTATGATTCTGACATGATAAAGGCCCACTACAAATCCAGTAATCTATTGTGTTCGTAACATTAATGTTCCATGGCCCTCAATCTGTCTCTTGAATTGCAAACACTTTTACTGTTTCTTTGTTTGTGCAGCGTTACATCTTTCGTGCTCTACCTTGGAGTAACTCCCATCGCAGACATTGGACAGAGGATAACTAATCGACAGTCGAGACAATAGTGTCTGGGCGTGATAGAAAATCGGATGACGCAATATTTTCCAAGGCCAAACAAATTTCATCATTTCTTTTCCTTTTACAAAATATTGCCAGAGAACCTGTATCCTAAACGGAACCGTCATATAGCCTGACGTGCTTTTACCGATTGCGCCACAGAGGAGCGTTTAGGTTAGCAAGGTCGATCTTACTGTTTTTAAAGAACAGTTTTCCATGATTTTCTCACGTACATTCATATCTGCTCGACGCCTATCCAAACAAATGACGTCACACATTATGATTCGATTCCTGTCGAAGGACGCATCAAATCTATGACAATTTCTCGGATATTCAGACAGGTAAATGTTGTTAACACTGTTTATTATAAAAACAGAGCATTTACTTAAATATTTGTATCTATAAAAAAGAATGTATAAACATAAAAATGTCTTAAAATAATTGTCGGATTTTGTCCATTTCATATGTGACGTCATATATATATATATATATATATATATGTGTGTGTGTGTGTGTGTGTGTGTGTGTGTTGTTGTGTATATATATATATATATCTATATATATATATATTAGGTTGGTGCAAAAATAATGTCGTTTTCTCACATATGTTACTTTTATATATGATTTCTGAATTAATTCATTGATATATATATATATATATAGCCATGTTATATATCATTTTGAAGCGCGTTTTTCGCTCTATCGAATCGTGTTATTCGTTACCGTTCTCAATCTCTTCATTCATTTTCTTGCAGGCTTTTCGACAGCATGGACAAAATTCAAATCCGCACGATTTTCTTGTTCCAGTTCAAACTAGGCCGAAAATCTGCCGAGACAGCTCGTGATATCAATGATGCAATTTGCCCAGGAACCACTAACGAACGTGTGGCACAACGGTGGTTCAAGAAATTTCGCAATGGTGACGAGAGCCTCGAAGATGAAGACGGTCGCGGTCGGCCGACTGCGGTTGATAACAAACATTTGAAAGCCTTAATTGAAGCCGATCCTCGCAAAACCACACGAGAAGTTGCTGTTGAACTCGAGTCCGACCACTCAACAGTCGTTCGCCATTTAAAGCAAATAGGGAAGTCAAAAAAGTTGGATAAATGAGTGCTGCATGAATTGAACGATAATCAAAAATGTCGTCGTTTTGAGGTGTCTTCTACGCTCCTTCTGCGCAACAAAAACGACCCATTTCTCGAGCGGATTGTGACGTGTGATGAGAAGTGGATCCTCTACGACAACCGGCGACGTTCGGCACAGTGGTTGGATGCCGGAGAAGCTCCACAACACTTCACGAAGCCGAAATTGCAACAAAAAAAGGTTATGGTGACTGTTTGGTGGTCTGCGGCCGGTCTCATCCATCACAACTTTGAATCCGGGCGAAATGATTACGGCGGAGAAGTACTGCCGACAAATTGACGAAATGCACCAGAAGCTAAACGTATGTGCCCGAGATTGGTCAATATGAAGGGACCAATTCTCCTCCATGACAACGCTCGCCCGCATGTTTCTCAACTGACCCTGCAGAAGCTGAACGAATTGGGCTACGAGACTCTGCCTCATGCGCCATATTCACGGACCTCTCGCCCACCGATTATCACTTTTTTCAAGCATCTCGACAACTTCCTGCGCGAAAAATGCTTCAAAAAGCCGAGATGATGCCGAATCGGCATTCAATGACTTCATCGCTTCCAGAACTCCGGATTTCTATGCTAATGGGATAAATAAACTTGTTTCTCGTTAGCAAAAATGTGTCGATTCTAATGGTTCTTATTTCGATTAATAAAGTTTATTATGAAAGGAGTTATGATCTTTTGATGTTGAACGTAAAAAAGGACATTATTTTTGCAACCTAATATATATATATATATATATATATATATATATATATATATATATATATATATATATATCACAATTAAAAATTCAAAACTATACTGATTCAGTTCAGTCTAGGTGAAATTTAAGAATTAAATCAAACCAGAGAAAAAATAAAAGATAATTTTCTCTCCAACAGAAAGACAACAGTCAAAAATTAAAAGATGGAAATCAGAGTTTTACCGGCAAATCTGTGGTAGGACTGTGCGATGACTGGTCGTCTTATGTAAGGACTTTGATCGTTTCCGTGACAGCGAAATTACCTGCAAATGAGCTGAACTGGTGAGACATACCAACCCTTCCAGTGATTATCGGTGGGCGACCTCTTTGAAAAAAATGTCTCGCCATTTCCAGTATCTTCTAGATCAAAAGAGATATTCTTGCCCCACTCTTTTTTTTATTCGAGAACCAACTCAAATGGAATGGATCTTTCTGTTATGACATATACTTCCAACAATTGAAATATACATGACTTATCTTCGTTTCTGCAATATAAATGACTTAACATATACTGATTAGCGTGGGGCCCCTATGCTTGTGGGGCTCCAGGCAAGTACTCAACATGACAGCTCTGCATACAAGGGGTTGTTCCTGTGAAAGAATAATTGAAAAGATAACATTATTAGGGAACGATAACAGTAAAAGAAGAGAAATGAGGAAGACAGTAGAAAAAGCTTCACATTGCATTTAAATTTTTGAAGATAAAATTCGGGTGGAAAACATGGAGCCTGAACAGAATTTCACAAGCGAAAAAGTAAATAGTTAGCAAATATCTTATAGCCAATTCAATTCTAAATTGGTAAGACTATTTTACCAACATATTACTGTGCTTAATTTTATGAATTTTTAATACCATAGAGGAAAGTTTACAATTACCATAGTATCTATAGAAAAGGCACAATGAAGCTAGATTATGGTGACGGGAGAGTCACTGAAGCGGAGATCCCAGGTCACGACAACACTGAGGACTCTTCTTTGGATTTCATCAAGAATCACTAAATATATAGCAGGAGCACAAGACTAGATGTGGCAGTAATATTCGAAGTATATCAGAATGGTAGATACACACATATATATATATATATATATATATATATATATATATATATATATATAATTGTTGAAGCTTGGATAAGCATGGAATAATAATAATACAACACAAAATGTACGTAAACAAAATGTATTGAAACAAGGAAAAAGGTACACAATATTTACAGTTAGTTTTGGTATATTCTTGGGAAGACGGTTCCTGTAGAATGGGTTGACTTAATCGCAGTCGGGCAGAGTCTCGCGATTCGATCTCTTCTTACTTCCTCCTCGTCTTCCGGTACCAACCCATATTTATATCGGTCGGTACTCCACTATGTAAATTAGGTGGATCGTACCACAACAATAATAAATCGTAAAATGCCATGAACAACCTTTCTAGGTTTCATCTAAACGGAACGTCAGAGTAATCTGGCCAGATTACCCTGAAGACCCGTTCAGGTGAAACCTAGGTAAGTTGTTCCTGGATCTTTTAGGATTAATTTTATTTATCCCAGCTCTACTTAGTGTATTGAGCACTCTACGGTTTAGCTTTATTACTCGCTTGTTTTTTTTTGGGGTTTTTTTTTATTTGTACTAAAAACTTATGGCACTGGACGATTTGTTTCCACCTGTTCGGATATTTCTAGATTTTCTTTATTTTTAATTATTTTTCCTCGAGATTTTTTTTTACAACCTAGTATTACTATTAGTAATTAGTATATATATATATATATATATATATATATATATATATATATATATATATAATATTAGTGGTTAATATACACACGCACACACACACACACACACATATATATATATATATATATATATATATATATATAAGTTACGGTGGACTGGTCATGTCTTGAGAATGTCTGATGACAGGATACCCAAGATCCTAATGTAGAGCCAGTTAGATCAGGGCTACAGCAATGTAGGACATCCATGGCTAAGATACAAAGACAAGCTGAAAAGCAACTTGTCAGCAGTCAATGTACCACCTAATACCCGTGAGCGCTTAGCCTTGGAGCGGGTAGAATGGAGATCAACTTGTTTTAGTGGACTCAGCAATTTTCAATCTGCTTGTTTGAATCATCTTCAAGAAGCGAGAGCGAATAGAATCCAGGTTGAACTCAATGTCCAGAACAGAGTAAGAATATAATAAAATGCCGTCTTTGACTCCCCTCTTTAAAACTTCTCTCAGTTAAATTTTAATCCCCACCTTCACCTTTGAACCTTCCTGTTCTTTTCTCGTCTGTTACCCCTCCCTATAGCTTTCATTTACTCGCGCATACCTGCACTCTCACTAGATTTGATTTTTTTATTCCAGGAGTTATTTTTTCTGATTTCTTTTTGAATTTGTGGATCTGAGGATTTGGACCGTAATTACGATTCCAATGTAATAAATTATGACCAAGGAGTACTACTGTTTAAGCCTTTATATATATATATATATATATATATATATATATATATATATATATATATATATATATATATATTCGTTTGTATGGATATGAGTTTGTGACCCTGGGTTTCACGCTTTTTGCGACAATCAATTAATGATAAATATGACGGCTATCATCACTATCAGCATAATCACAATCGTCAATAATATACAAGCAGTCATTGTTAAAAAATCAAACATCATCATCAGCATGCCCACAAACAGAACCCAAAGACCCAGACTAATAAGTGTGTATGTGCGCGTCTACATGTATGTGTGTCTGTGTGAGGAAATGTAAGTTTGGCTGACGACGCAGGCGGTAGATCTGAAAAGTGTCAAATGCACCCCTACCCGCTCCTTGCTGAAAGGAACATCTCTACACATAAAAAACCACGGCCCTGACACTGAAAAAGAATTAAAATCGCGTATGTATGTATTTGAACTCATGCATGTATATATCTGCGCCTGGCCTCGGATTCCTTATACTGGCGCTTTTGTGGGAACTAAAATGCGTACACCTGTATGTGTGCGTGTGTCTATGTGTATGATAGTGTCAAACACAGAAGTAGATTTCCCCTTCCACCACCAAACATATTCAAACACGCATAAATAGACCAAATTAAAAAAAATAAAATGGTCTGTCTGATGATCGCAAAAATGTGAAACCATATGGTACTAAGAAATCATAAAATGAAGCACAGTACAAGATTGGCAAAAGTTCCCGAATACTTTTGTTGATTTGACTAGATATAATCATAAGTTTTATACTAACAGTTTACATTCTCGCAATTCTTGCTTGTGGAACTCTCTTCCGGCTCCATGTTTTATATATATATATATATATATATATATATATATATATATATTATCCAAGTATAGGATTGGTGTATACGGAATAAATTCCAAGAGTGCTCAATATATAGTAGATCAAATATAATTTATTCATGTTATAATTTTTTATATATATATATATATATATATATATATATATATATATATATATATATATATATATATATATATATATCTATGTATGTATATATATCAAGAAATATAGTTTTAAGGTGTGCTATATTTATTGGATAAAGTGCTCAATATCAGAAACAGAACATATGTAAATATAAATATAAGGTGAACATTGAAGTCAACACTCAGAGGCGACAGGCTGTTTCATGCTGGGCCGCCTGCCAATTGCGTCGAGCATGAAACAGCTTGCCGCCTCTGAGTGTTGACTTCAATGTTGACTTTATATATATATATATATATATATATATATATATATATATTACATTTTTGTTTGTGCTATTATTTTCTCAAATGAACAATCTTTTCGATAATTTTTCTTGTTTAATTGTATATATATATATATATATATATATATATATATATATATATATATATATATTCAAGATAGATTCTGGAGATAAAAATATATATGAGAAAAAGCCGCTGTTGCAATATAATCTTTTCATTTCATGTCAGTGGAGAAAGGAAGCGCACCGAGTAAATCTCCCGGAGGTTAGCCTCAGCCATGCTGACTGATGAGAGAAAGTGATCCCATATAATTCAAAATAAATTCATTGAAAAAATTGTTTTGTTTTAGTGTCGTTCAAATTAACAAGACGTTACTTGCCCCAGCTAGCATCAGATTTTCGGTCAGTTGCCAATATGGCCTAATAGAACTGATCAGGCTTACTATGTAGAAAAATAGCAAATAGCATTGCCACCAAGTTCGGACAAATGAATGTAGCATTCTGATTTCAAGACAAGAGAGACAGGGACTAAATCAGAAGAAATCGAGAATTTGGTTAGGAAGAAATCCCAGAATGTATTTGTGTGCTTTCGCCTATAAAATATGGACGGGTTAGTATTTTGCAATCATTTCCAATATAGAGTGGAAGTAACAGAGATATATAGGCCAGAGAGAAACAAGACCGAAATAGTTTTATCCACGAAATCGTTGTAACGTCAAAATAACTACACGTACGGACTATTGATTAAGATGAGAATTAAATCTTACATATTTAATCTTACATTTCTACTTGTTTCCGATAGTCCGGCGTTTATTATGGTGTCTATCCAGGCTTTGAGCTTAAATTTTCGTCCGCAACATCAGAAAAACTGCTCTCCTCTCCGAGTGCGTGGAGATCGACCGACCAACTGACCACCGCACGTCGGCTGAAACTGTAACGCGTCCGAGGACCGAGTCGATTTCACTGAGTTTCGAACTTTGTCAGTCGTATTTCCGTCACGCAATGACACCCGTAACTCCTGGCTGGGAGGTCAACCTGTGTCAACCCAGTACTTGGCTTTTTTGATAGTCGTTGAATAATAGCGTTAATTCATTATTTAATAACTCCGAACGAAAATATAAAAAAACAAAAAACCGGAAAAATAAATTGAGGAAGACTGAATGACCTAAAAAAGTAGTTAAACAAGATTTTCTTTGAAATATCCACTTTATAATTAAATTTAAACATAAATTTATAACTAATGAAAAATTTATTAACATCGGATTATTTGCAGTAATCATTTTTTTCTTTAGATATTTTCATTTCACTTAAAATCTTTTGTCAATTTATTACATCAAAATTTCATTAAACCTTCAAACTGCATTTCAGAGACAAACATATCGAAATTTTCTCCATTCTCTCTCCTTAATAATCGTACAAAGTTTGTGAAGACAAAATTAACTTTTAAACAAATTTCGGCTGCTTATTTCTTTATTATTAAGTGATTTTTAGTATCATTCAGCATCAATATTTCATATGCCTTACCTCAGAAGGCAAGGTAGGGGAAACAAAGAAAAAGAGGGTTTTTTAAATACTCATATATAGATCGGAAAAACAAATCAACTACTCCTCAAATCCTACTCCAATGTGGCTACTTGCCATGTATATAAATAGGAGCAGTCGATTGTCTCAGTAATAGGGATGAGCAGGAAGTACGGTGAGTCTTAATCTACACTAGCATCGTGGTAAGGCAAACCTTAGTTACTTTTTTTAAAAAAGGCACTTCTCTTGGGACATTTCGAAGTCTATATTCGTTAACTTGTTTCACGTAAATAAAATAATTTTTAAGCAATTAATGGATGTAATATTTTAGTCTCAGAAAAAAAAATTCCACGTTAAGAGTGTCTTAACATTGATCCAAGAGAGGCTATCATAATAAGTTAAGTTCAATTGAGACTTTCCGTAGTCTATCTCAGCTGATACTATTTTCGTATCCGCAAAGTAAGCAAAGCAATATTTAAACATTTTGGGGATAATCCCTTAATCTGATATTATTTCTTAATGCTATAAATATCATATTTCAAAGACATCCGTGTTTGAGTAAAAATTCCAGTCTATTTTAAACGGTGTAATTAATGTACACCGGCCTTTTGATCCAAAGTCTTATCAAAGAATATGTGCCTGTTGATAGGAATCTAAACTATATTCCCCTTTATAATACAGGTAGCTACATTCAAGCCATATTTGTTTTTACCATTGTGTCACGTGGAGCCGTCTGCTGTAATGTTGTCTTTGTTCAAAGTAGCCGAGAATTAGGAAGGTTGTAGTTAGAGAAAGTATCGAAGAATCACATGTCTAGGTAGAGAAAACAAAGTAATTATTAAATAGTCATACATAAAACAGAATATTTTGACTAAATCAACTATTCCTCAAATCAATATTTATTTGTATAATATATACAAAAGGTGACACATGGCCAAAATGTTTTTTTTTGTCTTAACATTAAAGTTAGCTTGCCACAATCACTGACCCAAACATATCACAAAATTCCTAACGCCAAAACAACGCATTCTTTCTTACTATTCTTACTACAACCAGTATAATACCTCAATGTCCCCTTGGAGTCCTAATTAGTCCAGGTGAGGGAAAATAACAAAAAGTAAGAGAGAATATTGAAGGAACAGAAGACTAGATAGGGAAAACAAAGGAGAAATGTTTATTAAAAACTCATACATATAACGGAGAAACTTGAGTAAATTAACTACTCCACGAATCCTCCTCTAATATGGATACTTGCCATATTTATAAGTAGAAGCAGTCTATTGTCCCAATAGGGGGGAAGAAAAAGAAGTTCACTGAGTGTTATTCTATAACACAAATAAAAAAAAACTTTATCAAGCGAATCATTGTTTTTATTTGTTGTGGATTCAGTGAATGGAATCCTGCACAAATAAATAAACAACACCAGAAATTAAGATAGAAAAATAAGTGTATTAAACGTAAGAATACAGACTTGAAGTGAAGATTAGTAGTCCAGGAATGCAGGTTAGTAGAATATATATGTATAAGTCCCTGTAAGTAAAGCCGTAATCGTCTCTCTCTGGACTCTTGTATAACTCTCTGAGAACACCCTGTGTCTGTCTCCGGATATCTCCACGTATCTCCACGTATCTCAACAGCAGGTATTCTCTCTGTCAGTATAAGTATCTTTGGACGAGCCCATCTAATGTAAAAAGGGGAGAGCCCCACAACATTATTTTTAATCCTTTTACACGAAGCAAGTAATAATATCCCCGAAGATACACTGACAGAAAGAAACTAAGAAAACGTTATAGACGAGAAAGGACAATAAAAGGACAGGTTTCCACGAGACTGCAGATGACGATTTACGTTGTGTTTATTTTTTTCAAGGTTGTAATTAACAAGAAACTAAAAGAAGAAACTAATTGTAAATAATTGGTAAGACATGCTCGTGTGTTCGTACAGCGTTAAAATTTTTCGTACGCCTCCTTCGAGTAACGTCCATCACAGACAAAGCCTGTAGGACAACTAATCGACAGTCGAGACAATAGTGTCTTGTAAAGATTTGATGCAATCACGGATGACGCAATATTTTTCAAAGCCAAACAAATTCCATCATACACCCCGAAAATAAATTCATATTACTGCACACCACTGCAAATGACCTAATCTGTGCAAAAAATCTGTCACTCCGGTGGGTCTAAAATTGACCGTATGGTAAAAGAACTAATTTGTACAAGGATGTACTCTTCCAATCCTCCCCTAATATGGCTACTTGCCATATTTATAAGTCGGAGCAATCCATTGTTATAGCAGGAGGGATGAGCAGGAAGTACACTGAGTCCTATACTGCGACACAAACTTTACTAAGCGTACCATTGTTTTTATTTTTAATCATTTTATCGGAAGAATGCAATTAAGTAACGAAGATACAAGGACAGAAATAGACTAAGAAAACATTATTGACGACAGAGGAAAATAAAAGGACCTGAGAACAAGAGCAATTAAGACGTGGTTCAACGATTCTGAAAACCTCCTGATCAGAGGCCTTGCTGCTGGACGTAGTTTATCGTCATACCCAGGACGCGGATGTAGTTTATCGCCATACCCAAGACTCGGATGTAATTTATCGTTATACCCAGGACGCGGGTGTAGTTTATCGTGTTACCCAGGGACACGGATGTAGTTTATCGTCTTACCCAGGACGCGGATGTAGTTTATCGCCATACCCAAGACTCGAATGTAGTTTATCGTTATACCCAGGACGCGGGTGTAGTTTATCGTCTTACCCAGGACGCGGATGTAGTTTATCGACTTACCCAGGACAGTGATGTAGTTTACCGCCATACGCAGGAGGCTGATGTAGCTTATCGTCATACCAAGGACACGGATGTAGTTTATCGGAAGCAAGCAATATAAGTAAAGAAGATACAAGAACAGAAATAGAAACATTATTGACGAGAGAGGATAATAAAAGAACAGGTTGGACATGGGAACACCAGCAATTAAGACGTTGCACGCTTCTCAAAAACTCCTGATCAGAGGCCTTGCTGCTGGGCGTAGTCTATAGTCTTATCCAGGACGTGGATGTAGTTTATCGTCATACCCAGAATGCGGATGTAGTTGATCATCTTACCCAGGATGCGGATGTAGTTTATTGTCCTACCTAGGACGCGAATGTACTTTATCGTCTTACCCAGGACGCGGATGTAGTTTATCGTCATACCCAGGATGCGGATGTAGTTGATCGTCTTACCCAGGACGCGGATGTAGTTTATCGTCATACCCAGGATGCGGATGTAGTTGATCGTCTTACCCAGGGCGCGGATGTAGTTTATCGTCATACCCAGGACGCGGATGTACTTTATCGTCATACCCAGGATGCGGATGTAGTTGATCGTCTTACCCAGGGCGCGGATGTAGTTTATCGTCATACCAAGGACGCGGATGTAGTTTATCGGAAGCAAGTAATAAAAGTAACGAAGATACAAGGACAGGAATAGACTAAGAAAACATTATTGACGAGAGAGGACAATAAAAGGACAGGTTTCCACGAGACTACAGATGACGATTGACGTTGGGTTTAAAAAAAAAACAAACTTCGTCATTGTTCAAAGCGTTTGGTCCATAGTATTCTCAGAATCGTGCAGTAGAACCATATTTCTGTTATCTCTCTTCTTCGTCTATGGGGGATATTGCAACATAGGAGAACTGATATTATATAACCTTACCTACTGCTAAAGATTTTCTGAAAAAGAGCATGCCATGATGGAAAAAATTCGCAAGCAGGATAAAAAAATGTTTTATCACCAAGGTGTTTACGTTATTATTAGAGAAGAAACCAATATATCTTTTATTAACTTTTTTAATTCTTTCTAACATATTCGAAATTTTGGTTTTCTTTCGTCAGTTAGGTTAGTTTGTTTCGTGTTACGGCATATCAACCTCAATGGGATATTTAATGCGGACAAAATTTTATTCCTGGTAATGTTTTCTTTTGTCAAAAATCTATTTCTGGTAATAATTTTTCCATCAAAGTGTATTGCCGGTAATATTTTGTTCCTCAAAAGTATATAGCTGATAATATTTTTTTTCCCAAAAATGTATTGCTGATAATATTTTTTTTTCAAAAACGTACTGTTCGTAAATTTTTTTCAAAAAGCTATTGCTGATAATAATTTTTTACAAAGTATTTCTCGTATTAAAACCTATTTTTACACTTTCATAGTGTTTTTACCCCAGTTTCGGGGCTAACTATTTGCCCATAGCTGGGACCCTAACAGGTGCTACCAACCCCAGGTCAGGGTGGACCTGGAGACACCAGCAATTAAGACATGGTTACACGCTCCTCAATAACCTCCTGATCAGAGGCCTTGCTGCTGGACGTAGTTTATCGTCTTACCGAAGACGCGGGTGTAGTTTATCGTCATACCCAGAACGCTTTCTTGCTTCAGTTGGTGGGTCAAAGATTAATGTTGGAAATTTTAGCATCTTTTTTTTTTTTTTTTTGGCCTTAAAAACACAGACTTTTTTGGAATTCTTGTAAATAATTGTAGGGTTTTAATAAATATTCAGAAATGAATGAAAATTGTTTGGGATTTATTTCTTTTTTTTTTAGAAAATCTTGGATTTTTTTTTCTACATCTGTTATCCACACTTAATTAATTTTAAAATTTAAATTTCTACCTTTTCATATTTGTTGAAGCAGAAATCCTTGGTGAATTTAAACCGTCATTTAATAGTCAACAGAGACACCATTTACCAAAAATCGACAGACAGACAGACAGGCAGATAGATAGATAGATAGAGAGATAGATAGATAGATAGATAGACAAACAGATAGATAGATATGAACAGACTGCGATAGATATAAACAAACTGAGATAGATAGAAAGATGGTATTCATCAATCCACCCACGGGGATCGAATGTTACACAAGGCCTTTTTAATGTGGGTATCTCTGAGCCCGTAGGCCCAGCCAAAAATAAATAACCATCCAAACCCGCCGAGGGGGGCCAGTTCCGTCAACCTCCCCCAACGAAACCCTACCCTTCGGCGGAGCTTCGTCCGGGTTCCTCTCTGCAAGTTCGACAGACACCCGACCCGGCAGCTCACAAAGCGCAGATACTACACTTTGATCCTAGCCACCGGGACGAGCGGGTATTCAAGATAGATAGATAGATAGATAATTCCTCGCATTTCCTCCACTTCCAATCTTACATTATGTATATCTTAAAACCTAAGTGTTTTCAAATTCTACGACCATATATATATATATATATATATATATATATATATATATATATATATGAATTACCCACAAAACTAATGCAAGGTTAATGATTTTAAATGGCAGACATCCATCTCGCAAACAATTCAAATATTACACAAAAACTTCAGATCCGTTATGAATGAATTGATCCTTGTTCATATAAATTTCTGCCGTATTAGTTGTTATTTTACAAGCTTTCGTCTGTTCCTACAGACATCTTCAGGTATATAATAGATGTTGTTCTTGTTTTTTCTCTTAGTAATAAGAGGACATCGAAAATATTGTATTGTATCCGAAATGCTATTGAAAATGAGATATTGGTTTTTGAACGCGCCCAAAGCAATATAGTTCATGCCACTTCGACAGTAAAATTTACCAGTAAAATAATTTGTTCATTACCATATTTGGTATAAACGCAAACATTTTAAAAAAAGAAAAAATTCAAAATCAAACTTAGCGTTGCTTTGGGCGCGTTCAAAAACCAATATCTCATTTTCAATAGCATTTCGGATACAATACACTTATATTTTCGATGTCCTCTTATTACTAAGAGAAAAAAACAAGAACAACATCTATTATATACCTGAAGATGTCTGTAGGAACAGACGAAAGCTTGTGTAAAAATAACAACTAAAACGGCAGAAATTTATATGAACAAGGATCAATTCATTCATAACGGATCTGAGGTTTTTTGTGTAATATTTGAATTGTTTGCGAGATAGATGTCTCGCCATTTAAAATCATTAACCTTTGCATTAGTTTTGTGTGAATAATTCATGTATTTGTAAATTGATTGCACGTTTATTGTAATATATATATATATATATGTATATTTATATATGTCCATAATGTGATCAGCAAATGAATTCGCCAATAAGCTGGAAGCACCAAGTCACTCAGAAACTAAACTCATCAAAGATTCAGAGAGCTGGGATTAGTGTTGCGTCATCACGGTGACTAGATTCCAGCAGGATTCATTTACTAAAATAGGTTTGTTGAAATTATTTAACCCTCATATGATAATATTTAACTTACAGAAAAAAATAACAGTAATTCATGATAACAGTTTGAGAAATGTTACTTCGTCGACTTTTATGTTATTAAAAAAAGAAGTTGGCGTGGCCAACCACATAAATCGACCTTAGTTTTTAAGAGATGCTTAAAGCTAAATACCGTATGCCAAAATAATCCAAAATTTTTTTCAGAAAGCTACAAAGTAGGCGAGGAATCATCATCAACATCATCATCATAATCACCATCATCATCATCATCCGACCCTCGACTGTTCAAGTCTCGGCGGATGGGGACTATCTGAACTTTGATTCTTCCGCCTCATAATAATTCCAGTGAGCTTTCTTCTCTCCAAAGGACGTAAAAGTATTGTATATTTAAAATACATGTAAAATAGTCCTGGGTAAACAGTGACAAATCTCCTTACATGAAGAAAATTTTTTACTATTATTTTTTTTACTATTATTATCAACTGTCTTTCTTAAATAGAATGGTATACGATGGACACAGTCTGATATAATGATATAATGACAGAAAGAAATGGCAACGTACTGCGGGAAAAAAATCTGCCTTGTCAGTCATGTATGGAAAAATACATGATCGCCTAAGAGTGTATCACACATGGCGTATAACTGACAGAGCACTTCTAACACTGACCTAAGTTAAATCAGGAAAAATACTGAACTATTTAAGCTACTCAGGAGTCTAATTAAATACAAACATTTGGAATGAAATGACGCAGAAGAAAAGGGAATAAAAAACAAAGAATTAAAGAAAGAAAAAAAAATCTATAGATAGTGAATTTCTTTTTTAAAAGCAAGAAAAGCTAGAATAAACGAATCAAAGACAGTAGAAACAAACAAAAAGGAACAAAATTCGTTCCTAAAAGGTTAGTTTTTTCGTGTTTTTTTTTTTAAACACGGCGCGAAAACTTTTCCACCTCCTTTTACTATCATTATCAACTGTCTTTCTTAAATAGAATGGTATACGATAGACATAATCTGATCTAATGGTATAATGAAATTTAAAGCTAGAAAATATTTTTAGACTGTAAGAAACTTTGTTTTATATAATAAGGGATTAATGAAACAAGTTTTGATAATTAACCCATAGCTGGGGAAGAAGAGATGGATTCATACCTTCTCCAAGTGTATTAGCTCGTAAGTGAATAGAACGAACTCAACAGACAATCGCCCGGTTCACACTCCTCCTTGGTCTTTTGAATAGTTGTAGATGTTTTTCAGGATTTTTTCTTTTCGTTATAGTGGCATTATTACTTTAATTGTGGTACATAGATTTTTATAAAGAAATACCGGAGTTTTATTTTATTGTTAATACAAAATTTTACCCGTCCTTTAAATAATATTGTCTGCCTGTTGTAAAAAAAAAAAAAATAATTAAAAAATAAAAATACGATACATACCTAAGGGCGAAAAAAATATTTTTTTTACGCCATATTTGGCATTGTTGGTTTCTGTCCGAGTTAAGTGAAAATATACAGAACGAAAAGATAATGCCATAATTTTAAATTATTATATTACTCTACACATGTTTTGCAAGACAACAGCGTGCGGCAAAAAGAGCTCCCACATTTTAACCTGTCACCTGTGTTTTGTCATTGAACTTAGGCAAGTAGCAATGGTGTCTTCATCTCGCTAATCACTTATCATTATGTTTGACGTATTCTTTCTGTGTCCTGTACTATTTATTAGCTAAATTTTAGACGGTGAGTTCAAAACATCACCGTCCTAGGTAAGACGATAAACTACATCTGCGTCCTTGGGATAAAGATACACGCCATGAGTAAGAGTTTAAACTACATCGGCGCCCTGGGTAAGACGATAAACTATGTCCAGCAGCAAGGCCCCTGATCGGGAGGTTTTGAGGGGAGTGGAACCACCTCTTAATTGCTGGTGTTCCCAGGTCCAGCCTGACCCGGGGTGGTAGCATCTGTTAGGGTCCCAACTATGGGTAAATAGTTAGCCCCAAAACTGGGGTTAAAACACTATGTAAGTGTCAAAATCTGTTTTAATGCCTGAAATACTTTGTAAAAAGAAAATATTACCAATAATACATTTTTGAAAAAAGATATTAGCAGCTATACATTTTTTTAAGAAATAATATTACCAGAAAAAAAATGTCGCTATTAAATAACCCACTGAGCTTGATATGCAGTAAAACAAAAGAAAACAAAACATAGAAACGAAACAAAATTTTACGGTAGTCGTTAATGGGTTAAACATGGCTGAATATTTCGCGCCCTCTTGTCTCAACTCGAAGAAACACCAATACAAACGACCATACAAACAAATGTTTTTTTTTTTTCTATCAATTGTCTCACGGGAACATTAAAGACTTCGCTGTTCGCCAGTTAAGCGACGTCGAATCTCGTCGGTACATTAGAAGGGTGACTTCTTGGCAATACCAGGTGCCGGTAAGTGTAATGGTTAACCTCTCGAAATTGGAAATTAGTGAGCCGAGTTCCAATTCCAATCGGGTTCGTTATATTCATTTACACGCAAACCGGAAGAGAATGATTCCAGCAAAATCCGACACTTGACAAAAAGAAAACGAAATAGGTAATAAAAACAAAAGTTGTATATGCAGAGACCCGGCATTTTGTCAACTAACTAACGTTAGGCAGAACGACAATTGGATCTGCAAAGACATTGAGGTGGTTCCCGTCGTGAAGCATACGAAGTTTCCCTCTCCCGTCACGATCTTTGGGGTCACCCTACGTTCTTCTTTCAAAAGGGCCTGAGAGTCACTGCTGACATCTACCAGGATATGCTGAGGAACGTGGTGAAGCCCTGTATGGACGAGATCGCCGGCGGACGCCCCTACGTCTTCCAGGAAGACTCCGTTCCTGCACACAAGGCCAAGACGACCCACGCGTAGCTGCTCAACAATGTTCTTCACTTCTGGTCGACCGGACTTGTAGCCGCCCTTTTCACCCGACTGCAACCCCCTTGACTATTTCTTCTTGGGCGTGATCGAGGCCAAGACTAACAAGCACGCCCACAACACGGCAGACTCTCTGAAGGCTGCCATCTTGGAGGCGTTCGCCGCTATGAACAAGGTCGCCAAAGCTTGTGACTCATTTCGCGCCTGCCTTGCGATGGTCGTCGCCGCCGGAGCGGTTACATAGAAAAATAATGTAGTACGTAACTCTAACTGTTGCTAAATAAACTGTCGGGTCTCTGCATATACACCTTTTGTTTTTATTGCCTATTTCATTTTCTTTTTGACAAGTGTCGGATATTGCTGCAACACACTGTAGAAGGAAAATTTAATGGATTCTAATAAATTTTTAAAGAAAATCCTTAAGAATCTATTTTTAGGCGTTATATGTTTGCAAATACACTGAACAATTGCAATTGCCAATGCCTAAAGAAGATGGCGACGTTGTACTTCTGATTGGTTTGCGAAGAAAATCAGCGTAGATATCTCGTTAAGATAACGAACTACCTTACAGTGAATAATTTTCGTAAGATCGCTTCATTGTCTCATGCCTTCTGTTTTATCGATAATTCATATTTGGGCGTGTCGGTTCCATTATCTCTTAGGTTGTCTTGTATTTTGCCTGTGTTTTGATGTAATTTCTTCACCAATTGCAGCATAAATGGTTTTTTTTCCTGGCACTTTGACACAGATTAATGATTAACAAGCTTGTATCACTAGATCAGTTACGACTAAATAGTGAGTTGAATACTCACTGGGTGCCCCAAACTTTCGGCCTTGTACCACACCTAACCTACGCTTAGAAAATCATTTGGACACTTCGATAGTGTACAGTGGTTAGCAAGCTTGTCTCCTGGATCAATTACGACTGAATAGTGAGTTCGATCCTCACTGGGTTCCTCATACTTTCGGCTTTCTGCTACATCGAACCTTCGCTTAAAAAATCATTTTGGGCGCTTCGACGTTGTGTAATGGTTAGCAAGATTGTCTTGCAAGATCAATTACAACTGATTAGTGAGTTCGATCCTCACGGGTGTCGCGTATTTTTGGCGTTGTGTCACATTTGAGTTACGCTTGGAAAATCTGGGTACCTCGTCGTGGTGTAATGGTTAGCAAGCTTGTCTCGCTATAACGGTTACAACTGAATAGTGAATTCAATCCTCACTGGGTGCCTTATACTTTTGGCCTTGTGCCACATCTAACCTATACTCGGAAAATCACTACAGGGCATCTTGACGTGGTGTAATGGTTAGAAAGTTTGTCTTGCTAGATCAATTACAAATGAGTAGTGATTTCGATCCACACTGGGTGCCCCATACTTTAGGTTTTCTGACACATCTAATCTATGCTTAGAAAATCATTCTGGGCACTTCGACTTTGTGTAATGGTTAGCAAGCTAGATCAGTTACAACTAATTAGTGAGTTCGATCCTCACTGGGTCCTCCACATTTTTGGCCTTGTGTAACAGCTAATCTATGCTTAAAAAAATTGGTATTATTTTTGGCAAGCTTTGAAGAATTACAACTGAGGAGTGAGTTCGATCCTCACTGGTCTCGTGTCATATCTAAGCTACAAATGTGCTTGAGTCGGTGTCCGTGGCATAGATTGGTTCCACCACCACTAAAAGCGAGTGTGCTGAGAAAACGGATGTTATGTAGAGTTCTGATAGTATGTATGTGTGTGTGAGTGCGTGAAAAGTTCTTTGAATGATTTCTTTGTTGGTTTGTGACACTTGTTATAAACGTCTATGTGTCGTCAAATATGCCTAAGGCATTTGTATTTTCTGTTTTGTGACAATATGGTATCTGGTTCGCTGAACACTGAGAAGAGCTTCAGTGGTCAACTAAACACGTCTTATCGCTAAGGCCTCCTTTGACTAAAAGATATTTTTTTCTCTTTTCATATTCATTATTTTGAGCAGTGTCATCTACCTCTCCTTAGAAGAAGTTATTTGGCTGTCAAGTGGGTTAACATCGTAGCTGAATTGTGCGAATTCAGCATTTGTTCAGCCTTGTAAGTTCTTAATATCTTTCTTCATTTCTGGCGTTTGACATTACAAATTTCGTCAAATGGGTCAAAGTTGATTCCGTGATAAATCTTCTACATATGGAAATGCACGAAAATATAAAGAAAGGAAAATAATATGGCGAATAAACGAAAGAAAAACGAACAAAGCCAGAACGAAAATACGAAGATGCTATGAAAAAAAGAAGGTAAGGAAATTCGGTGAAAAAAAGAAAGAAAAAAAAAGCAAGACACTGCGAGGAAAGAAATTGTAAAGAAAGAAAGGACATTCAATGAACAAAAAAGAAAATGCGGCGAAAGAAGCAAAGAACACGCGAAGAAAGAAAGAAAGAATCGAAGGAAAGAAAGAAAATTAGAAGAAAGAAAGAAAATTTCAGGAGAGAAAGAAAGAAAGACAATTCGAAGAAAGAAAGAAAGAAAGAAAGAAAGAAAGTAAGAAAGAAAACGCAAAGAATTAAAGAAAGAAAGAAAGAAAGAAAATTCCAGGAAACAAAGAAAGAAAGAAAGAAAGAAAGAAAGAAATAAAGAAAGAAAGAAATAAAGAAAGAAAGAAAGAAAGAAAGAAAGAAAGTAAGAAAGAAAACGCAAAGAATTAAAGAAAGAAAGAAAGAAAGAAAGAAAGAAAGAAAATTCTAGGAAAGAAAGAAAGAAAGAAAGAAAGAAAGAAAATTCCAGGAAACAAAGAAAGAAAGAAAGAAAGAAAGAAAGAAAGAAAGAAAACGCAAAGAATTAAAGAAAGAAAGAAAGAAAGAAAGAAAGAAAATTCCAGGAAGCAAAGAAAGAAAGAAAGAAAGAAAGAAAGAAAGAAAGAAAGAAAAACCGAAGAATTAAAAAAAGAAAGAAAGAAAATTTAAATAAAGTAAAGCCATCCAATGAACGAAAAAAGGAAAATGCGTAGAAAGAAGGAGAGAACATTCGAAGAAAGAAAGAAGAAAAGGCGAAGAAAAAAGAAAAATCGAAGAAAGAAATAAAATTCGAAGAAAGAAAGAAAGAAAGAAAGAAAGAAGGAAAGAAAAAAAGAAATAGAGAAAATTTAAAGAAAGAAAAGACATTCGATGAACAAAAAGAAAATGCGGAGAAAGTAGGAAAACATGCGAAGAAAGAAAGAAAGAAAGAAGGAAAGAAAGAAAGGGAGAAAGAGAATATAAAGAAATAAAAGATATTCAATGAACGAGAAAAAGAAAATGCGGAGGAAGAAGCAAAGAAAAATGTGAGGAATGAAAGAAAGAAAGCAAGAAAGAAAAAAAAAGAATTAAAGAAAGGAAACATCGAAGAGAAAGTAAAATTCGAAGAAAGAAAGAAAATTCAAAGAAAAAGCAAAGAAAGAAAAAGCGAAGAAAGAAGGACAATTCGAAGGAAGAAAGCTATATTGGAGAACATAGACGAAGAAACTGAAGATAAACAGGAAACTACACAAGGTGAAACACATTGTTAATGACAAAAGAACAACTGGTAACGTCAATGACAAGAAACGAAAACAAAGCCAAGGTGTGTGTGGGTGGAGGGAACAATCTGAACAAACTGGTTGCCGAAAAGACAGAAACTGTACATGAAATTCGTTTTTAATTCATCCATTTTGCTCCTCATTTCTTCCCACGAAGATTTCAAATCGCGAAACCGCATTCCACCTCAAAAAAATTGCAAACTTTAAGATCACCACTGCAAGAAGATAGAATACATATTAGCAAAAGGATGATCCCCACGTACAAATTACAAAATAAGATATCAAAATCAACCAAGTGAAAATTTTTTTAAGTATTTGGGAAGTGGTCTAATATAGGATGGTAAGTCCAGCACTGGAATTCGTAGACACATTGGGACAGCCAAAAATACATTCCAAAAGCTAAGCAAAGTATTAAGAGACAGAAAAATGTGTATAAATAGCGGTGTCAGGCTACTGACTGCAGTGATTACTATATGATTATTAAGTGGAACTATCCAGTCGAATTAGTGTGAATTGTTGTACGTCGATGATTTAGATTTTGGTTTAGGATTTACTGGACGTTAACCTGAGCCTAGCTAATAACAAGGTATTCACTGAAATGGTTAATTATCTTTGGTTGACTTTTCCTTCTTTGTTCTTGTTAAGTATTTATTGTGGTTGCAATTAAATACTGTTTTATCTTAACCTTGAAGTCTTGAATTAATTATTAACGGCCACAGTGTGTCACAAAAATAACGCATGTAATATATGCGTGGAATCGATTTCATTCAACATAGAATAGTTTTAAATAATGGATTTGATTTTTATTTGCATTTTCTTGACTCTTAAATAAATAAGTACGGTAGATTAATCCTGGATAGACATGGAAAGACTTAATCCTAACTAATACTTTATATTCTTTCCAGGGACGTAATGGTGCAAGCCAGTGGCTATTTTATCTTTATCCATGGCAAATGTTCATATGATCTCCTATATTTAATTATCTTTGGTTGATTTTTTTAACTTTTTACTGCAGTAAGTATTTATTTGCGATTGTAATTAAATTATGTTTTATCTTTACTTTAACGTCTTGATTTAATTATTAACGGCCACCGTACGTCACAAAATTATACAATATGAAATATATTATAATATAATTATAATTATTATAATATAATATAATATAATTATAGTAATAATAATAATAATAATAATATAATAATATTATAATATATATAATATTATATATATATTATCATATCATATAACATATACTTTGTGCATTATTTATTTTGCTTTTCCGCTGGACTAAGGTCCTCGTTTTTCTTGATATAACCAATTCTATCAATGTACCAATGGCCTTATGTACTTATTAATGTGTCCCCCAGCCACTGTATGGATGCAGAGTAAACATCGATGTGATCAGAGTAAGATATAAATTATTGCTTTCTATTTGTTTTTTTTTATTCTTATATTTTTAATTTTTTATCCTGAATTTGTTGCTTTTTTCCTTCCCTTCCTATCTTTTATCTAAAAATATTTTACTTCTTTTTAAATCTTGTCTTTAAATCGATATATACTAGCAATGATAATCGGCATTGTGCTGACTTGTTATATAAGACATGAGTAACTACTGACACTGAGGTTCAAGCGTGACACTCTGGACTTATGAATATCTGTTTTCCGCCAGGTGTATAAATAGCGGTGTCAGGTTACTGACTGCAGTGATTATTGAGTGGAATTATCCAGTCGAATTATTGTGAATCATTGTGCGTCGATGATTTTGGTTTTGATTTAGGATTTACCGGACGTTAAGCCTCGCCTCGCTACTAACAAGGTATTCACTGAAATGGTTAATTAACTTTGATTGACTTTTACTTCTTTGTTCTTGTTAAGTATTTATTTGCGGTTGTAGTTAAATACTGTTTTATCTTAACGTTAAAGCTTCGAGCCTGATTTCATTATTAATGCTCACCGTACGTCACAAAACTAAATAAATACACTAAACATTCATTCATGTTCCGTGTCCTTTCAGGTCGTAGGCGATCATGGCTCTCCAATTCCCTCTATCCCTTGCAGGAAGCCTAATTCTAAACAGGAAAGAAAAAACCCTGAAAAACATCTACAACTATTCAAAAGACCAAGGAGGAGTGTGAACCGGGCGATTGTCTGTTGAGTTCGTTCTATTCTCTTACGAGCTAATACACTTGGAGAAGGTATGAATCCATCTCTTCTCCCCCAGCTATGGGTTAATTATCAAAACTTGTTTCATTAATCCCTTATTATATAAAACAAAGTTTCTTACAGTCTAAAAATATTTTCTGGCTTTAAATTTCATTATACCATTATATCAGATTATGTCCATCGTATACCATTCTATTTAAGAAAGACAGTTGATAATGATAGTAAAAGGAGGTGGAAAAGTTTTCGCGCCGTGTTTAAAAAAAACACGAAAAAACTAACCTTTCAGGAACGAATTTTGTTCCTTTTTGTTTGTTTCTACTGTCTTTGATTCGTTTATTCTAGCTTTTCTTGTTTTTAAAAAAGAAATTCACTATCTATAGATTTTTTTCTTTCTTTAATTCTTTGTTTTTTATTCCCTTTTCTTCTACACCATTTCATTCCAAATATTTGTATTTAATCAGACTGCCGAGTGGCTGAAATAGTTCAGTATTTTTCCTGATTTAACTTAGGTCACTGTTAGAAGTGCTCTGTCAGTTATACGCCATGTGTGATACACTCTTAGGCGATCATGTATTTTTCCATACATGACTGACAAGGCAGATTTTTTTCCCGCAGTACGTTGCCATTTCTTTCTGTCATTATATCATTATATCAGACTGTGTCCATCGTATACCATTCTATTTAAGAAAGACAGTTGATAATAATAGTAAAATGAGGTGGAAACTAGTCAAAATGGGTACGAAGTAGTTTAATCTCAAACAAACTCGTGGATTTATTCAAGATTATGCTAAAAAATAGCCATTGAATATTTGCTAAAGTATTAATCTGGGTTCTACAATGTTATTCATTATATATTTCTACATATAATCTATTAATGTTCACCGTTCCCCAAGGAGGATAACAGATTTCAGGAAGATATTAAAACGCGTGTTCATTACCTAAATTCAGTCAGCTATGTGCCATGCGTGATACACGTTTAGGCGACCATGTATCTTTCGATCGATGACTGACCAGGCAGATTTTTTCCCACAGTAGAATGCCATTTCTTTTGCGGTAGACCAGTTGCCATCTAAAGCAAAAGAAAACCCCGGTCTGTCCTGCTATTTAACCATATCTGGGGAAGAAGAAGAGGATTCATACGTTCCCCAAGGGATTTAGCACGTATGTGAATGTAATGGATTCGACTGGAATTCGAACTCGGCTCTCCGATTCCTCAATCCGAGCCACTATACATTACTCGACCGTGCCTCCTTATCTAAATTAGGGATTCTATATTTTAAGAAATACGAAATAAAAATGTCTACTTTGCATACGTATTGTTACGTGAAGAAAACGATGGAATAATTGATTTCGAAGGTGAGGCTTTTAGATTTATGTGGTTTGACATGAAGAGGAATGGGATTCGCCAGGTCTACTTATGTGCAAAACAAACAACACATGAATGAATAAATTCAACCCAGATATTTAGAGGGAACAGATCAATTCCTTAGCTGCTCAGTGATCCTACGACCATACTTGGTCATGGGTCTATTGATGATGAAGATATTCCCTGGCACCAAAGGTTGGTAATCGATCCCATGTAAAATAAAAATAAGATACATAGCTAAGGGTGAAAAAATATAATTTTTACGCCATATTTGGCATTGTTGGTCTCTGTCCGAGTTAAGTGAAAATAAACAGAAAGAAAAGATAAAGCTATATTTTTTTTAAATAATTATATTGCTCTAAACATGTTTTGCAAGACAACGTATACAGTGTGCGGCAAAAATAGCTCCCACATTTTAACCTGTCACCTGCTTCGTGTTATTGAACTTAGGCAAGTAGCAATGGTGTCTTCATCTAGCTAATCGCTTACCATTATATTTGTGGTATTTCTGCTGTACTTTTTATTAGCTAAATTTTGGACGGTGAGTTCAAAACATCACCGTCCTAGGTAAGACGATAAACTACATCTGCGTCCTTGGGATAAAGATAAATTACATACACGCCCTGAGTACGAGTTTAAACTACATCCGCGCCCTGGGTAAGACGATAAACTACGTCCGTGCACTGAGTAAGACGATAAACTACATCCGCGTCCTGGGTAAAATGATAAACTATGTCCAACAGCAAGGCCACTGATAAGGAGTTTTGAGGAGCGTGGAATCACCTCTTAACTGCTAAAACCTGTCCCAGGATGGTAGCACCTACTAAGGTCTCAGCTATGGGCAAATAGTTGACCCCCAATCTGGGGTCAAAATATTATGAAAGTGTAAAAATAGGTTTTAATACCAGCAATACATTTTTGTCAATAGTTATTGCCAGCAATGTATATTTGAAGAAAAAATACATTTAAAAAAAAATATTACCAGTAACACATTTTTGAAAAAAAAAAAAAAGGAGCGATACATTTTGAAAAAAGAAAAAATTAACAGCAGTAAAAATCTTGTCGGCATTAAGTTAACCATAGAGAGTGATATACTGTAAAACAAACTAAATCGAACCAAACAAAACAAAAAAACATCCGTTTTTTACTGGTTATCTCCACACTTTACTGTCCATCCCTTGAGTATATTTAAAAAAAATATTACTAAACTAAATTTAGCAAATTAATTATGAATGACATTTCAGTAACATTTATGGAAAAATCCATAAATTTTATTGAATTCCTTCTTCATCCAAATCCTGGTTTTTATATTATGAGAATGCGTGTTTGTAATAGTGGAGTAACTTTACTATTCTGAGTTATTAATGGAAACAAATTCGTGGATATAATCACTTTATGCAGTCTGTATGAAACATTTACGATAGAAACTCAAGTTTGTCAGAAATCTAATTTAATTCAGAAGTGAATACATATATGCTGCTTGATTTGAATGTTTAAGAGATTATTTCTTTTTTTTTTTTTAGAGTTTTCGGAGATATCAAATGTAATTGAATAATGTATTTAAATGTCAAAGATTTTATCATAATTTTCAAAGTTTTATTCGTCCACGAATCTGCTCAAAATTCTAGAAAATGCCGCTTCAAGTTATTTTAAAATTTAAATATTTTTTATATATTTTTTTTATTAAAACTGTGTGCCTTGTGTTATGTAATGGTTTCACAGTGGAGGCTTGTATTTGTACTAAGTCGGTCCTAAAATAGGTTCGACGTACAAAACATTAGGAACTTGATATAATAGGTAATGACGCAGAGAAATCTAGTCGTGGTCGCTGATACTTTAGTATTCGACTAACGGTCGTCCGGCATCGACTGACTGACTTCCTCCCCCAGCGACTGCTACTACTACTCCTACTTATTATAGTAGAGTGGAGAGTCCTATAGAATAGGTGTGTTCCACTATAACTCCTTGATTATTTTTTTTGTTAATTATTTTTGGTTATTTTTAAGTTGTGTCATTTTAGTCAGACCCTCTGTTTTAGCAGGTTTGTTTTGGGGTTTTTTTTTTGCCTTTTTAGCGATTTAATTTATAGCCCCCCCCATATTTTGCAAGGAAAGCCGGTTCACTGTATTGTGTCAGAAGGCTTTTTTCCTCGTCAGACTCCATTTTACACATAAATAGATCCACCATTCGTCCACAAATTGAATCTTGTTGTCATATCTGGTCTGCTGACCCTGCTATTCATCCCGAGGTTATCGACAAAATCCAAAGAAGAATCTGCAATATAATTGATCCTGATTCGACATCTCGACTCCCTCATAGATATGATGAGGCTTCGCTCTGCCTTTTCTACAAATAATTTCATGACAACTGTTCTGTTCCCTACTGTCCCGAATACACGAATTTAAGCGTGCTTCTACATAGGCACCTAGGTCTCACCCTTCTACTGTTGAAATTTTTTAATGCAACCGCCACTTCTACTCCAGTAGTTTCTTTTCTCGCGCTTCCCGACAGTGGAACTCCCTTCCTCTTACTTGCTTTCCTGATAATTACAATCTTCAAAAATTTAAAAGCCACGTCAATCGTCATCTTCTGTTGCCTTGATCCCCGTTCTTCTGTTATCCTTTCCTCTATCCCACCCTCTATTCACAGTCTTTTCCCTCCTTTTCACCCTCTGTAATCGCCTGCGTGTTACTCACACTGCAGTCTTGCTTGGCATGAAATGATTAAAATAAAAAGAAAAGAAAATTTGTAAAAATGCCTTCTATGCTTATTGTAAAATGCAAATCTCCATCCCTGGTTGTCTAGGTACTCACCTCACGTCAAGAGTATGGCGGAGTATCCGATACTCCGACTATAACGCAAGTAGTACTCAGTTTATATGTTATTGGTAGTACTCATAGAAGGCATGGTGGATTAATGGATAGCGTCTCAGATTAAAGAATTGGAGAGCCGAGTTCGAATTCCAGTCAAATCCATAACATTCACTTACGTACTAATAACCTTGGGAAAGGTATGAATCCTTTTCTTCTCCCCACCAGCTATGGATAAATAAGGACAGACCGGGGTTTTCTTTTGCTTTAGATGGCAACTGGTCTACCGCAGAAAGAAATGGCATTCTACTGTGGGAAAAAATCTGCCTTGTCAGTCATCTATCGAAAGATACATGATCGCCTAAGCGTGTATCACGCATGGCACATAACTGACTGAATTTAGGTAATGAACACGTTTTAATATCTTCCTGAAATCTGTTATCCTCCTTGGGAAACGGTGAACATTAATAGATTATATGTAGAAATATATAATGAATAACATTGTACAACCCAGATTAATACTCTACCAAAATATTTAATGGTTATAGTTTAGCATAATCCAGAATAAATCCACGAGTTTGTTTGAGATTAAACTACTTAATACCCATTTTGACTAGTTTCCACCTCATTTTACTATTATTATCAACTGTCTTTCTTAAATAGAATGGTATACGATGGACACAGTCTGATATAATGATATAATGACAGAAAGAAATGGCAACCTACTGCGGGAAAAAAATCTGCCTTGTCAGTCATGTATGGAAAAATACATGATCGCCTAAGCGTGTATCACGCATGGCGTATAACTGACAGAGCACTTCTAACAGTGACCTAAGTTAAATCAGGAAAAATACTGAACTATTTAAGCCACTCGGCAGTCTGATTAAATACAAACATTTGGAACGAAATGACGTAGAAGAAAAGGGAATAAAAAAAAAGAATTGAAGAAAGAAAAAAATCTATAGATAGCGAATTTCTTTTATAAAAACAGGAAAAGATAGAATAAACGAATCAAAGATAGTAGAAACAAACAAAAAGAACAAAATTCGTTCCTAAAAGGTTAGTTGTTTTTTTATTTGTTTTTTAGGCTCTATGCGAAAAATACAGTATTCAAATGAAGTCATGCATCCAGGTAATCGTTTCACATGGCGGTGATGTTTTAAAGGAAGAAGAAAAGAAAAGCTTACATATTAAAGTATATCTTTTTTAGAAACAAACTTATCTGTCTCCAGAAGTTTTCGCTACCATTAAGATCATCAGAACGTTTTAATGTCTCAAACTCGTGGGCATCAAACTTCGATCGACTCGATGGTTTTGTGGGCGCATTTGCATTTAACGGTTTTATTTGAACGTTGCACTACTTTTTTGAATAGGTTTTAATTATTCATGAGATTTTTTATGGCCACCAGGGAAGCGAGAGATTAAATAAATTGCCGTTACCCTCTGAGATCAGCTTCTTTGGGCATAACGAGTTTTGTTGAATGCAAAAATCAAATGTTTACAATGGCGAAACGGTTCGGAAAATACTTCCTTGTACAAAAGCTGAATATCATAATTACAGTGGAAGCGGTGACTAGACAGATTTATTTATCTATTAATCAGTGTAATTAGTTTAAAGCTGGAAGAGAATATTTTGCGTCGATGTCTGGTCTTCATATGACCGAACAACTTACGGCCACGTCACGTTGAAACACCGGTTCACCGACAATCAACAAAGTTAAACAACGTCGACCCCCGATCAATTTCGTCCTGAAATCTGCTATCCTATTTGGGAAACGGTGAACATTAATAGATTATATGTAGAAAGATATAATGAATAACATTGTACAACCAAGATTAATACTCTACCAAAATATTCAATGGCTATTTTTTAGCATAATCCAGAATAAATCCACGAGTTTGTTTGAGATTAAACTACTTAATACCCATTTCGTCTAGTTTCCATCTCTTTTTACTATTTTTATCAACTGTCTTTCTAAAATAGAATGGTATACGATGGACACAGTCTGATATAATGATATAATGACAGAAAGAAATGGCAACCTTCTGCGGGAAAAAAATCTGCCTTGTCAGTCATGTATGGAAAAATACATGATCGCCTAAGCGTGTATCACAGATGGCGTATAACTGACAGAGCACTTCTAACAGTGACCTAAGTTAAATCAGGAAAAATACCGAACTATTTAAGCCACTCGGCAGTTTGATTAAATACAAATATTTGGAATGAAATGGTGTAGAATAAAAGGGAATAAAATTAATACTCTCCCAAAATATTCAATGGATATAGTTTAGCTTAATCCAGAATAAATCTACGAGTTTGTTTGAGATTAATCTACTTCATAGACATTTCGACTCTTTTTACTATTATTATCAACTGTCTTTCTTAAATAGAATGATGTACCAGGTGCTGTGAGTTTGGATGTGTGTTTGGTACAACTGACAAGGTCCCGGTATTGTTAACCAGAGAGCAGCGTTTCAATTCCTTCAAATATCGTCTGGAAAAGTACGAATCCGTCACTTCTCCTCCAGCTATGGGTTAATTAGTCAGACTTGTATCAGTAAATCATTATTACATAAAAAAAAATATATTAGAATCTAAAACTATTTTCTGGTTTCAAATAAACTGCAGAGCGTTGATAAAACGTAGACAACGGATCAATCAATGATATGCTTATTAGTTACGCAAGCATGTCTTTTAGATTTATTCTTGTGGTATAGAATTTGACCAGCCAGATCCCTACCCTCATTCATTTGTTAAAGAACATCAGAAAAGAGATCAGCAGCCAGGCCCTTATTCATCTACAATTTGGAAGCTGAACCAATATATCGTTGTATCATCTGCATAGATACTAACAAGAGTACCCTTTTAGGCAGATCATTAATATAAACCTGAAAGACGTTTGAACTAAGAAGCGAGCCTTGGTGAATGACTGCTGGATTTATTACATAAGTCCCGAAGGACTGGCTATTAATAACTACGGACACGGACCTAACCGTTAGGAATGACTTGATAATTGAGAAGACACTTCCAGTGATTCCATGGCTGGGTAGCATCGATAGCAACCTCCTTGCCACACCTTGTCAAATGCCTTCGATATATTTCTTGTTTAATACCTCACCGATTTTGTGAATAATGGACAGTCGTGCACCGAGCAGACCGAAAATACGCATTGTTCGTCGTCCAGAATATTGTCCATTTTTGTTCATTATATCGCCAAAGAGTTTGCTGATGACACTGAGGAGGCTGAAGATTAGATTCTGAGACGACAATGGGTGTCCACCCGGAATCTTTGAAATAGGGTATACATTTGAAACCTTCCACATTCGATGAGTCGAGCGATCGGTCTAAGTTTTATTTTAATATACACAACTGTCCATTTTTCTCTAATTTTTGTATATATATATATATATAATATTTATTCAAAATTATAATATATGCACGTTATAAAAGCACTACGAAATTTGCAGTTTTGTTTCAAGACTTCTGGTGTAATATCAAGTGATTGTCTTAACTGCAAAATAAAGGGTTTTAAGAGTTCAAAATCAACCTAACACCCCTCAATATGGAAAACATTGTTACGTAGCCTATGATGACCAATCTGAATACAAGTATAGGGGGAATTCAAAATAACGTGAGAATATACCCGAAATACAATCTATTTGGGAATTAAACTTTGGATTAAATTAGAAATCAATATAACAAATTAAGTTTTAATTTCACAGTTAAATTTTAAAATTAAAATTTAAACTTTACAAATGTAAAATTCAAAATTTAATGACGAGCGTCAAGTTTAAAATTTTTACAAAATTATTCAAAAAGGAAACTAGGTGTAAAAATATATTTTCTTGTTTTTAGCCAAATTTCAATTTTAAAGTTCCAAGCCTATGTACGAAACTATCTACGGTAGCTACACATATTTGATACATGGAAGTCTGAAGTCAAATAAGGAGGTGAATAGCGAAGCTCTATCTTCTCTCTCTCTATATATATATATATATATATATATATATATATATATATATATATATATATATATATATATATATATATATATATATATATAAATGAAACAAAGTCTGACAATTAATTTAACACATTTTTATGTTTATGCATTCTTTTTAGAGGTACAAATATTTAAGCAAATGCACTGTTTATAATAAACAGTATTAACATTTACCGGCCTGAATGTACGAGAAATTGTCACAGAAAATATGCGTCCTCCGACAGGACTCGAACCTGTATCCTATAAGGAACCGTCATATTGCCTCTAGTTTAAAAACAGTAAAATCGACCTTGCTAACCGAAATCCTCCTCTCTGCCGAAATCGTTAAAATCACGTCAGACTAGATAACGGTTCCGTATAGGATACAGGCTCGATTCCTGTCGGAGGACGCATATTATCAATGACAATTCCCCGGATATTCAAAACGGTAAATGTTGTTAATACTGTTTATATATATATATATATATATATATTTTGGGGCAGCAGATAATTATGTAAACATCTATTGTTAAATATAACAGAAAATTAATCCCTGTTATGTTAGACAGATCTTAGTTGATAGCAGAACAATATTCACAAATACACACGGTAAAAAGAACC
>CAHIKZ030001979.1:3915000-3937500 GCA_903632075.3 Acanthosepion pharaonis
TTTCTAAAGTAATTTTCACTGACAAATCCTGAGTGATATTTGATGGCCATGATGGATGGGTCAAAGAATGGATTTTATCCAATTCAGACGTGTCTGTGGCTAAAAGAAGGCAACAAAGAAGTTATGAAATGAGCTGGAAATGTCGACCAAACAATTATTAGACCATTAACATTCGATGAAGTAGTTAAACTGAACAGTGCTAATTATTGCTATTATGCCAACAAGATTTTCTTTGCATGGTGCAAGGCTCACTCCTGCAGTTTCAAAATGGAGCGTGTATTTATGTACGACAATGCTCCTTCTAATGTATCTAAGTTTACCAGTGAATTATTTGAGCATAAAAGTTACAGGAAAGAAAATAATGGAATCGCCACCATGAAATCCTGATCTAAATCAGATCGAAAATCCATGGTCAGTTGTGAAGATAAATTTATTTGAATGTGGCAAACAATGACAGCAAAACAGACCGAAGGAGAGCAATTAAAATTACCATGTCGGAAATTGAACTTGCTGAAGTAAAAAAAATTTACAAAATCAATGGATAATAAATTACTGGCTGTTATTGAAAAGAAAGGCGACCATATTAAAATACAAAGGTTTCAAAGACTTATATGTGTTTATTTGTTCTATTATAAGCGTTGATCGGTTTTTGATGATTTCATTAGCTTTTTATTGAATTAAGAGGTAATTATTTGGTTTTGCCTAATAACGTCAGACGGTAGTTTTTTAGAATACATCAAATAACCACATTTTGTTCTGAGCTCTAATTTGATTGTTTCAAGTTTGACAATTTTTTTCAAAACAAATTTGTATTATTTAAGTTTATATAATTTGCTTAATAACTTCAGACAGGTTTTAGTCATTTACGTTGGCTTGGAAAAGAGATCATTCTATAAGGAACGGAAATATTTGAATATCCTGAATATAAGAGACTAGTAATTGTATTGACAAGGAAGGAAGGAGATATGTTTACAAAATAGATCCTTTTAAAACTTAAATTTTCCACCGGTATGCTAAAGACGCCTAACCTATTGTTTGACAAAATACAAGTACTCTCTTCAATAGTTACGTCGGCAAGATTCCTCCAGCTTATTAAAACTGCCGGCTCCAGTAACAGTTCTGTCGGGAAAGTTATTGAAAAGTTATTAAATGAAAGTTATCTTGAACGGCTACTCTTCTAGGTCCTTTTTTAGTTAATGCAGATGTCATCCAGAGCTCTATCCTTGAACCGACGTCAGTCCTAATTTTTATGAACAACCTTTTTGATGTCACCAGTTGTCAACTTTTCATCAATTCCAATGACGCAATTTTCTATTGCTGTCTTAATGGTAAGTCTGATCAGTTTGATAAGGTCAAATTGGTAGCTGATCTAAAAAAAAAAAACTTATCTACAATCTGAGGCAAGATGTGGTTCTACCAATAATTACTGAGAATTCTATAAGAATATATGAAAAACTAGGAAAGAAGACATTAAAAAAACTGCTACAATCAGAAAGAAACAAATTGCAGGTCGAAGGAGACATGAGGAAAGAAGAGTTGATAATGGTCACATTCGCAGAGCATCTTCCTTATCACATTGCGAAATGAAAGTTGTCTTGAATGGCCACTCTTCTAGGTCTTTTAGCATTAATGCAGGTGTTACTCCAGTGCTTTATCCTTCAATCTACATTGTTCTTAATTTTCATTAATGACCTTCCTGATGACATCAGTTTTCAACTTGGTATCTATGCTGATGGCGCAATTATTTACTCTTGGTTTAATAGTAAATGATCGGCACAAAAGGTCAAACTGGCAGCTGGTCTAAAAAAAATTCTCTATTAAATGAGGGAAGATGAAACTGCTCTCTTTTAATTATCTGAGAGAATCCATGCTGATATTAACTCCCCACCCAGGAGAGTGACTTGTTTTGCCTTCTCAGGCTAATGTTTTCTGCTGGCATGAAGTGGAAAATTATATTGAATTAATTGTTAGGTTTGCTGCTGGGAACATTAGTTCACTATGTCATGCTTGACAATTTTTCGCACCAGAATCTATTAAATACAATCATACATATTCCATTTGTTCATGCACTGAATAATGTTGTCACATCAGGTCTAGAGCTTCTGATATATATTTAGAGATTCTTGATAAAATATATCTGCCAATTACTGGCTCTTTCCCCACCACCATAATGTAACTTCCCAGTGCCTTTTCATGGTAATTGTTCTGATGAACTTTCCTCTATGGCACCTAGATTTTATGAATTTAATCGCAGTACTAGATTGGCGGCAAGGTCTCATTATTTCAGTTGAAATGGATAAATGTAACCATAAGTTCTATGCTAACAGTTTCTTCTCTTGCACTTCTTGCTTGTGGAACTCACTTCTGGATTCTTGCTTCCTTTTTGATCTTCAAAAATTCAAGTGTAATGTCAATCGTTATCATATATCTGAATCCTTGTTTCTCTCTCTCTCTCTCTCTCTCTCTCTCTCTCTCTCTCTCTCTCTCTAATGTTTTTTTTTTCCTTACAAATATTTACTGCCTTAATGGTAAGTCTAATCGGTTCGATACGGTCAAATTGGCAGCGTAGCTAAAAAAAAAACAAAAAAAACAAAAACAAATATCTGCAATCTGTTCTTAACTGGGGAAAGAAAAGACTTCTTAATTTTAACGCTTCAAAAAAAATAACTCTCTTTTAATCGCCCTAGCGAACCTTTTTTCCTCCATCATCATGGCTGATGCTAATCTCCTCCATAACGACTCCTTGCAACTTCGCGGGATTACGTTTTCCCCTGACATGAAGTGGAAACTTTATATTGAATGAATCGCTAGGTGTGTTGGTAGAAAAGTTGTTTCACTGCGTTGATAGATTTTAACGAGAGAAGTTGTATATCTAATATATGTATACGTCTACCATTTGTCCATACATTGAATATTGATGTCACCTCTGGTATTGTGCTTCTGTTTTGCATTTGGAGACTTTTGAAAATTCCAAAGAAGAATCTGCAATGTTATTAGTTCTGTCCTGGCATCTCAGCCTCAGTCATTTTTTCAACAACCATAACATAACTTCTCTAACCCTTTATATATATATATATATATATATATATATATATATATATATATATATATTATGGCGAGCTTTCCTCTTTGGTAGATAGACTTTATGAATTTAAAAGCAGTACTTGGTTGGCGGCAAGGTCTCATCATTTTATAGTTGACATTTCTATATATAAACGTAAGTTTTATGCTAAAAGTCTCCTATCTGCACTTCTCACTTGTGGAACTCTCTTCCGGCTTCTTGCTTCCGAGGTTGACTTTTGTCTTTAAAAATTTCAAATGCAATGTCAATCGTTATTTTCTGTTTTCCTAACGCCTTTTCTTTTATTGTTCTCTTTACTTGATAATGGCTTTCTTTATCTTATTTTATTTTACACTCAGTATCCACCTTGCATCGTAGGGGCTTTATTACCTTCCTTGTGATGAAATTATTTTTAAACAATGTTTGATTAACGTAGAACAGATAGATCTTGCAGCAGAGAAAAAACATTTAAAATGCAATAAGCGTGTCGTACCAAATAATTACTGTGGTGTGTAGAGTGAGTAAGAAATTGAAATAAATAAATTAATCGTGCCGGAACTTGTATTTGGTATAAAAACGCAGACATTCATTAATCCTTGAATTTCAGAGAGCAGTTTTCATGTACTACTTCACCCATCCCATACCTTTCTCTTTCTAGTATTTGCATAGGTGATAGTTTAGAGTCTTCTTCTTTGTGCCGTTTCACTCCAAGATGTGGGTGGTCAGGATTCTCCACAACGTCCTAACGTCTTGTAAGCCTCTAATAATAAATGGTTGCAGGCGTTAATATGTACAGGTTTTGTCTTGGTCAATTTACATGTGGTACGATGAATATTTGGTTCAATGCCAGAGTGGAATTCTAAATTTAAATAATGTAAATAAGCAATGGTTTCCGGAGGTGAAAGATTGACGCAACACAATCTTTCCAACCCATTCCAAGCCAATTTAACCATCCAGTATGCTGAACTAATCGATATTAGTTTATATTTGAACGATAAATATATACTTCCGATAATTCTAATTTGAGTCACTATCGACACTGATCGAATTAGAAAAACGTTAATGATACGGTTAAAAAGGAAATCTCATGATACAGATAAAAAGGAATGCGTAATGTGATTACTTATCTTATATAAGTAAAGAAAGAAAGGCAAAAAGAAAAAATATCGTAAAAGAAAGAAAGAAAGAAAGAAAGAAAGAAAGAAAGGCAGACAACCGGAAAGAATGAAAGAAAAAATTAGTTTTAAAAAGGTAGAAAGGAAAACTATTTCAGCCATGGAACAAAGAAAAGGGAGGAAGCGATAAAAAGGAAAAGTAAACAAATACCATAAAAGAAAGAAAGAAAGAAAGAAAGAAAGAAAGAAAGAAAGAAAGAAAGAAAGAAAGAAAGAAAGAAAAAAAGAAAAAAAGGACGAAAAAAGAAAGAAAGAAAAATAATGTAAAACTAAGAAAGGAAAACTATTTTATAGAAGGAAGGAAGAAAAGAAAGGAATCGATAGAAAAAGAAAGGAAAACAAATACCATGAGAAAGAAAGAAAGAAAGAAAGAAAGAAAGAAAGAAAGAAAGAAAGAAAAGGCAGGCAGACAACACGAAAGAATGAAAGAAAAAATAGTTTTAAAACGTAGAAAGGAAAAATATTTCAGAGATGGAAAAAAGTAAAGGAAGGAAGCTATAAAAAAGAAAGGAAAACAAATACCATAAAAGAAAGAAAGAAAGAAAGAAAAAGAAGAACGGACGAAAAAAGATAGAAAGAAAAACTAAGAAAAGGAAAACTATTTTATAGAAGGAAAGAAAAAAGAAAAGAAATCGATAGAAAAAGAAAGGAAAACAAATACCATAAAAAATAAAGAAAGAAAGAAAGAAAAAAGAGAAAGGACGTAAAAAGAATGAAAGAAAAATAATGTAAAACTAAGAAAGGAAAACTATTTTATAGAAGGAAGGAAGAAAAGAAAGGAATCGATAGAAAAAGAAAGGAAAAAAATAAACTAAAAGAAAGAAAGAAAAAAGAAAGAAAGAAAGAAAGAGAAAGAAAGAAAGAAAGAAAGAAAGAAAATAATGTAAATCTAAGAAAGGAAGACTATTTCTAAGAAGGAAGGAAGGGAAAGGAAAATGAAAAAAGGAAAAGATATCTCGTAAGAAAGAAAAAGTAAGAAATATATATCGTAAAAGAAAGAAAGAAATAGCATAAAAGAAAGACAGAAAAAAAAGAAATAAAGAAAAATGTAAGAAAGAAAATTTGTAAAAGAACAAATGCAAAATAGTCACGGAAAAGAAAAATGTAAGAAAGAAAGAAACAAACAAAAAAAGAAACAAAGAAAGAATAATATTGTGAGAGGAAAAAAAGTAAACTCATAGAAAGAAGAAAATCACGTCAGAGAAAGAAAGAAAAAAAAACTAGTTTAAAACGAGGCAAGAAAAACTCATCTGATCGAAGCAAGGAAAGAAAAACAAATGAAAGGAAATCTCGTAAGAGAAAGAAAGACAATCTCGTAAAAGCGAAGACTTAAAAATAGCTCCAAGTTTTACTTTATCCTACATTTCTCTAGTTATTTATTTATTTTTGTACTTCATTTGCTAATCATGTAAATCGAATTGGAAAATGCCGGCGAGAATATGCGATAAAGATTTCACATCCGACCACTCGTCTCCCTCCCTCGAGAAAATTTGGTGGCGACAATCAATGAGAGCTTTATTTCGTGTTATTTAGTATGTTGTCACTAGAGCAAGTGTTCACTTTTTGATTGCGTAGGAGGAAAAAAAAAACTAATAAACAAAAAAGAAAATATATTTTTTCGTAGATAGACCGTTAGATATGAATAAGAATGGTTGCTTGATTTTGCGAATTGCCAAAACGTGTTTGGTTATTTCACGTCGAATTATTAAGGGCACTGAGTACACCATTTATACAAATCTAACACGGAACTGATAGGTCCTGATATGGCATCTAGCCTACGATCTCTAACCCACAGACGTGCTACTTTCGCTGGTTCCTGAGCAACATGAAATTAAACGAGCTACCAGGCTGTCATCTCGGTCCAACCCTTTCAATGTCAAAACGGTTAAATGTAACCGTCTCTTCTTCTCAAAGAGCTTTTTTTCCCGCACTTCCCTTCTGTGAAACTCCCTTCCCCTTACTTGCTTCCCTGATGACTATAATATTCATATATTCAACTGTAATGTCAATCGTCATCTGACACCCTGAGCTTCTTCCGCGTCACGCATCTTTACTCTTGTTCTCAGTCCTCTGTAACACTTTGCATGCTATGGGCACTCTCGCCTTGCTTGGGTGAATTGTCTTAAAAAGGAAAAGAAAAATCATACATAGGATCCCTCGCTAAAGGTGCTGGAGATAATTTTGCTTCCGTGAATTGATCCAATTAGTGTCTGATAGGCTATATTTTTATAAGAGCAAATATCAGATCAATAATTGAGTATTGCTGTCAGATCTGGGCTGTGCCTGTTCAGACCTCATTATCTGGTCCCAAAGCGCCTAAACATACATACATGGATGAAGAATTATTTTTCCTTCTACAAGCCGTTTTCCAGAGATGAAACGTCTAAAGCTTCTCGATAAACTATGGATATATCCAGGGCAAATGTTCTAACGAGATACGAAGTGCAATCCGGAAGTTTTGGGACTATTTCAGGGGAGAGATTTATATTGCCAAATAAATTCACAATTCTAATCTCCATCAAAGAAGGATCCTCTGACATCAATATATGTATTGTAGCACTCCAGCCATTTCGCGAAATGCCCATGGAAGTCACTAAATTGAAGATGTTCAAGTTCCTTGTTACAGGCTTCTACATTTTCTCAATGTCTTCAAGACATGAAACGCCGCTGTTCTGTGTATGACGATAAATTACATCCGCGTCCAGGGTAAGACGTTAAACTACGTCCAACATCAGGCCCTCTGATCAGGAGGCTTTGAGGAGCGTGGTACCACCTCTTAATTGCTGATGTCCTCAGTTCCACCCTGACCCGCAGTGGTAGAACCTGTTAGGGTCTCAGCTATGGGCAAATAGTTAACCCCGAAACTGAGGTAAAAAGCATTTTGAAAGTGTAAAAATAGGTTTTAATACCACAAATACTTCGTATGAAAATGATTACCAGAAATATATTTATGAAGAAAAAAATATTACCAGCAATTGTTTTTTCAAAAAAAAAATTCTTACCAGCAATACATTTTTGAAAATAATATTGCTAACTCTTGTTATGGGATCTTACCCATAATAATAATAATAATGGACTATTCCATACTTAATAAATACTGCGCCTCAGGAGTCAGTAGTTCAAGTCGAGCCAAGAGTCGAGTCAGAGACAATCCGAAACAGAGTCGCGTTCAGACAATTACTGCAAGACATTGGAATAGTAATACTAGTCGAGACTACATTGTTCTCTCTACTAAACCTGATTGTTCATACTAACACTTCTACTTCTCTGTATATATTCCTGTTTGTAATATATATGTGTTATTCCATACCTGTGTTCGTGTTCTTCTTTATTGGTTCTACTTTGGATTATCACCCGGGGTACAAGGAACCGGACCTTAACAACTATACAGTTTGAGGAAAAAAATATTAACAGAAATAGATTTTTGACAAAACAAAAATATTACCAGGAAAAAAAAGGTTTCCGGCATTAAATGATCCATTGAGGTTGACATGCCGTAAAACAAACCAAAAAAAAAAAAAAAAAACCAAACATGCAACGCCCGCGGTTCTTCGACAGCATAGAGAACAACCAAGTGATAGGGAGCAATGTTTGACTGTAGTTAAGATGAGGAACTATTGCCATGGCCATCGCTGTCAACACAAATCTTTATTGCATAGTGAGCTTCAAAATGGTCTTCCCGTCCCGACTGCATTCTGTAAACTCATCAGCTGTGGCAAGCTGTGTTTAGTAGGGTGTGTTCAAAGAGCTGTTACAGCCATCTCCTTCAGTCTGATATGGTAAATGTTGGTAGGTCAGCTTATTCGATGTATAGTAATGATATACTAAAATTATTATAATCTAAGACAGCGAAAACTGCCCATCCTAAAATGTCTTAAAACTTCAGGGATGCACTTAGCGTTCCTCAGTTCCACCAGACGTATGGCCACATTACGATGAAATACTAGTTCCCGTACGATAACCGTAGTTAAGCAATGTCGAGCCTGGTCAGTAAAAGGATAATGAATAACAGGTGATATAATCTTGGATGTGCGGGTGGTGTAATGGAATTATTATTAGGAGAGCCGAGTTCTAATTCTGGTTGGGTTCGTTATATTTCTTTACACCGAAATAACTCTGGGAAAGGTATGAATCCACCTCTAAGCAAGCGATGGTTTAATTTCTAAGACATGGATCACTAAAAAAATTATTATCTAAAAAATTATTAGAATCTAAAAATATTTTCTTTCTTTAAATAACCCACAAAAGGTTGATAATCTGTAAAAAAAAAAAAAAACGAACCAATCAATCAATCTAATACTGATTAGCTCCACAGGCTTGTCTTTTAGATTTATTTTCATTCTTTGGAATATAAATATATTTGAACTACCACAAAATAAGGGATTGGTTTATATATTGATTGTAATATTAAGTACATAGCCATATTATAATTATAATTATAATTCTAGGATAGCTACATCGTTATTTTGGGTAACTGTGTCTGGTAGGTGCGCATACCATCTCTCAGTGGTTTCGATTTTGTGCTTTTTGGATATTTTCCAGTGCACATATGACTCTACCTATTATACATAGATAAAGCCCTTCTTAAGGTGAGGGCTGTACTCGTGAGAAAAAACTGTTTGTATTTCTTTAAGTCATGGACTTCCAGAAATCCCTTCAATTAGTCTACTGGAATCTTTTCCATCAATCCGAGGGTTCCAACTACAAAAGGGTTTGTTGATGTTCTCATGTGCCACATTTTTAAGATTTCAATTTCAAGGTCCTTGTATTTTGATAGCTTTTTGAAGGATCTTCAAAGATACATTGCAGTCTGCAGGGACTGCGATATCAATGAGGAGGCAATTTTTTTGTTTGTTTGCGGTCTCTAATAACAATGTCTGGGCGATTAGCTTCGATTGTTCTGTCTGTGTGCATTGTACAGTCCCATAAAATTGTTACAGGTCCTACCTCCTTAACCGTAACCGATCTTGAGTGATCTTCTTCTTCTTCCTCTTCCTCTTCTTCTTCTTCTTCTTCTTCTTCTTCTTCTTCTTCTTATTATTATTATTATTATTATTATTATTATTATTATTATTTGATTCTGAACAATGATAACGTTTCGAAACTTTTAGTCAATCACCGATAAGTAAAATGAACTTTTTATTTATTGTCTATATTTGTGTGTATGTGTGTGTACGTGTGTGTACGTGTGTGTGTGTGTGAGAGAGAGAGAGAGAGAGAGAGAGAGAGAGAGAGAGCCTGTATGAGTTGGTATTTGATAATTGAATGAAAAGTGGAAACATGTCTACCTCACCAAAGGTCTTCATCTGATTAGTATAATGCTTTTATTCATTGGAATATATATTTGTAGGAGGAGAGGTAGATACAGATATAAACATCGGTTATAATTATTCATCAAGGTGATTGAATTGCCATTTCTGACGTCTTATCAACCGTTTTCGTCTTATTTAAAGCGGAAACATATGTTTAACTGTAAGTAATAATTGCTTTAACAATTTCTTGCGAATAACAATTATTTTTTCATATGAAAGTACTACTATTTAACCCTTACCTGGAGTGGATATTGATTCATAGCTTTCCTAAGGGTATTTGCGCGTAAGTGTATGTAATGAACACGATTAAAATTCGAAACCAGATTTTCAATTTCTATTAGGTTGGCGCAAAAATAATGACGTAATAATGTCGTTTTTTGACGTATTTTTAACGTACTTTTAACGTATTTCAAGTATAGGCGGTTAGCATTGATTGTTCCTTATTATTATTATTATTATTAGCTTTTTATCAAGCAGAGCTTATGCTGTAAATTAACGATCAGGAACAAATCATAAGAAATGGTAAAGGGCCTTGTCATTTATTCCTCTCGCTACATGAAGAAAACCATTCTAAGAATTCAGTGTTGTCTTCAGAAGAATTTCAATTCGAATCAGTTCCAGTTTTGACCAGCCAATCGTATCAACGCTCAAAACAAATTGAACACTTTCCTATTTCTTTGATTCCCCACAAGTCTCATGTTTCAAATCTTGATACGTTTTCCTCTTCGTCTAGTCTTTCTCAATTACCCTTATGTCTCATGGTAATGCTATATCGATGATCGAACATTTTGTCTTCCTTCCGAAGAGCAATGATGTCTGACCGTTTTTTTTTTAAATCCTTTTACATCAAGCAAGGCGATAATGTCACAAGAACGCAGAGGGTTACAGGGAATGAAAATGAAAGAGAAGACTAGAGGAATGAAGAAAAGACAAAACATGAACGGGATTCAAGAAGACAGAAGATGGTTATTGAAGTGGCATTGAAATTTTTGAAGATTGTAGTTATCAGATGTGCAAGTAAGAAAAAAAGAAGTTCCCACAGTGCGGGGAAAAGAATCTGTTTGAGTAGAAGTGGCAGTTGCATTTAGCTATTTCAACAAGGAAATGAGAATTAAATAATTAAAACATAGGAATTAAATACCAATCTACTAGTACACTTACATTTATGTATTTGGAGTACCAAAGAAAAAAAGCTCGTCAGAGCAGTTACTATGAAAATATATCTAGAAAATACAGAGAGAAGCCACGTCTCATCGTTGAAAAACTCAAGTCGAGATGCCTGGTTAGGATCGATAACATTGCAGATCCTTCTTTGGATTTTGTCGAGAACCGTGAGATGAATAGCAGACGCACCAGACCGGATATGGTAGCAGAATTCAATGCACGACAGAATGGTAGATTCTTAAATGTGCAAGATGGAGTCTGACGAGAAAAAACTTTCTGGTACGACATAGTGACCCAACTTTCCTTGCAGTAGATACAGATATTGATTCAGCGCAGTCGCTTCATTTCAATTCAATGGAAAACGTAAGGTCAAGAAGGCGAAGTATATTACTCTGCTGGAGTTTAGCGTCGGTCATGTTGATGGCGGGCAGATAATAAACCTACGTACAAGCGTTAACATTTTCATTGATAATGCCCTTCGTAAGGTGGGGGTCTTTACTTGGGGACACAATTTTTCGCGTTTCTTTAAGGCATGGACTACCAGAATGAGCATCAATGGGTCTATCAGAACTTTTTCAATCAAAACTACTGCTCCAACCACATTTGAAATGTTCTAATTTGCCACATTTTTGCGATTCAGCTTCCTTGTGTTTTGATAGTTTTCTGAAAATCTTTAAAGATTACATACATTCTGCAGGATTTATCAAGCTAATAAGAAAATAGATTCTGTTTTTGTTATCTTTGATCACGATGTATGAACGATTTGCATGGTTGTGTCTGTGTGTATTTTAATGCCCCATAACATTGTTACAAGTCCTATCTTCGTAACCGGGTCTGGGTGATGTTTATACCAGTTTCCTTCCCATAAATATGGCATATTATCAGGGACAAATATTGCCCCCCTCTGCCATGCCAACATTATTAATATTAGTAGTAGTAGTAGTAGTAGAAGTAATAATAATATTCCTTTGATTTCTGGTGTATACTTATTTATTTCCGGGTTAGGCCAGACACATAAGGTCATAAATGGCGTCATGATATTTTCCACCGAGCAATTGAAAAAAAAACACAAAAAAACAAATTATTATTATTATTATTATTATTATTATTATTATTATTATTATTATTTTCTTTGATATCTGATGTGTACTCATTTCTTTCCGGGTCCCGACCTGAAACCTAAGATCATAAATGGCGTCATAATATTTTCCACCGAGCAAAAAAAAACAAAGCAAAAAAAAACACAAAAACAAATTATTATTATTATTATTATTATTATTATTATTACTTTGATTTCTGGTGTGTATTCATTTCTTTCTGGGTCCCGATCAGAGACCTAAGGTCAGAAATGGCATCATGACTTTTTCCACTTAGAAATTAAAAAACAAGCAAAAAACAACATATATTTCACATAGATAAATTCCTTCGTAAGGTGGGGATCTGTTCTTGTGAGGACAATTTTTTTTTATAGTTCTTTAAGGCATGGGCTTCGAGTAATCCTTTCAGTGAGTCTATTGGAATCTTTTCCAATCAATCCGAGGGCTCCAACTACAACAGGGATTGTTGATGTTCTTATGTGCCACATTTATTATTATTTTTGTTATTTTTATTATTTATTTATTTATTTATTATTATTATTATTATTATTATTCTCTGTATTGTAAAGTCTCATAAAATTGTTACGGGTTATATGTCTGTTAATCTTTCTTGGAGTTTCTTTCCCATAAAAGTTACAGGTTTTCCAGTATTTATTGGCTCAACCTGTCATGCTGAGTTTTATATTCGATAGATACCAGAGAACTGACGTCGGAAATGTCATTATGACATTTTCCACTGAGCATTTGTGGATATAGAGGATTTTCGTCTTGTGTGAGTTATACACGTTAATACAATTTTTTGTTCTATTTTAAGCCATGAGATAAGAAGAATCCCTTCAATGTGTCTATCGGAACCTTGTCTAATTAATCCAGGCGCTCAAACTACAGCTGGAATTGTTGATGCCATCATGTGCCATATTTATTTTTTAAATTTCCATTACAAACTCCTTGGACATTGATAGTTTTTTGAAGGTCTTCAGAGATACATTACAATCTGCAGATACTGACATGTGAATATGAATGGATGTTCCGTTTTTGTACTCTTTGATGACGATGCTTGGGTGGTTAGCTTTGAATGTCAGCTAAGAAGAAAATGGTAGCTACCTACAGCGAGATTCGAACGTGACACTTATCAATGTTTTCCGCCAGGTGTATATATACGAGTGTCAGGCTACTTACTTTAGTAGACTACGAATTGACTATTTTTGATTAGCAGTTGATTGTTGAGTGATTATTGAGTGACTCTTGGACGTGAAACCCAGGGTCACAAACTCACACCAATCCAACTATATATATATATATATATATATATATATATATATATATATATATATATATATATTAAGAATACGGATTCTTTAATCATCGATTTCGATTATAATTTACTTCGTGAACACCGAGGTGTTCAACTCTTTAGATCAAACCTCGTCCTTTAATGAAGATATAAAAACCTCGATGTTCACGATATAAATTATAATCGAAATCGGCAATAAAAGTCTCCGTCATCTTATTATCATTATAATGCTCTGCAGTCTACATTGAGCTCTCCCTCGAATTATATCCTCCTCAGAATAATCTCTTCCAGTCACATACTGGTAAGACGTGTGTATGTGTTTGTGCGCACAAACGTATATGAGAGCGTTAGGTATGTGAATAAATATTTACTAAATTTACTTTATGATTTAAACATAACAGTGCTCAATGAGGTTAGACAGAGCTAAGAAATATATATTAATATATGTATACATATACCTACATTTGCGAGTCGCGCTACTAATAAGGTATTCACTGAATTTGTTAACAAGCTTTATTCACTCTTACGTCTTTTGTTTGTGTTAGGTATTTATTTGCAGTTGTAATTAAATTATGTTTATTTAACACTGAAGCCATCATTTGTACTTTACTATTTAACGGCCACCAGATACGGGTCACAAAATTATTGTAAAACCCCATAAAATTGTTATAAGTTCTATCTCTGTAACCGGGTCTGGGTTATGTACATATCAGTGTTTTGTAGTTTACTTTCCGTAAAAGATGCATTTTTTTTTAATTTAGGCATGTCTGATTGAATAAATTACAGACACTGTGTCTGCTAATTTTTAACATAATCCTTACATACTCACGAATAACCTTCCTTGTATGGATATTAAAGTAAGAGAGAAATGTGCTATATCTGTTTCAGTTTTATTTATTTTTATTTCCCAAGTACTTTCGATCTTCTTCCAAGATCATCTTCAGGGGTGCAAGTAGTACAAAACTATATTTTATTTAGGAGCACAAGTATTTATACAAAGCTGTTCGTTACTATCCATTACCGTAATTTTTCATTATGCTTTTAAAAGCAAGCGGTTGCCACTGTGTAAATTAGAACGTGAAAAAATTATCCATTGTAGAATTTTTTTGTTATGCCACAATGTCATGGTCATGTGAGCATGAAAGCATGAAAAACTGTTCCTTTATAGGCATTTCAGAACATTGCTGTAGTATTCATAGTTGATTCTGTTCAATGTCGGCTTTATTTTCTAATGCAGATATTGGCCAACTCTGTTGTGCCGTGTTTTATATCCAGTGGGTGCTAATACCGCGCAACCTGATTCAAGATGGTCAATTGTTTCTGGATATTTATCACAGAGTATGCAGTTTGAGCTAATTTTTCTGTATGTGTGCTTGGTAATTTCTAGTTAGTAAGCATTGGTCCTGTGAATCAATAGTAAACCCTTCAGTTTCAGCTTTTAACCACTTAACACGTATCCACTGAGGAGTACTGGGTTTTCTACGGCAGTCTATTTGGTACGCGCAGGGTATCGACCCTAAAGAAGCCTATCTTGCTATCGTTTTTGCTTTTGGTACTGTAATGGCAAAAGTACGCATGTTTAGGCTTTAAGAAAACTTTATCCAACTGAGAATAGAAGGTTTGCATATAGTGTCCTTTTATAGTCTCAGTAAACAGAAATAGTTCTCTCAAAGAGGAGAGTAACAAAACAAGGGAACACCACTCTTGATTATTCATAACAAATACATTGAATTTTCTTTTTTAGGTTCTTTGCCGCTGTAGTTGTTGCACTGTTGTTGATTTGCACTTCTTCCCTTACATCTCTTTTTTAATTTGTTGGCTTCCTGTTTTACTGAATAAAGTTTCTTATTTCTTTCGGGTTCTTTGACGTCATAATCCACTCTTTTGTCGTTTCCAGGTATCTTTAAAGACCTATTGTTGACTCTTACTACTTTTGTTTGTGTTAGGTATTTATTTGCTGCTGTAATTTAATTCTCTTTATTTAACATTGAAGTCTTGATTTGTACTTTATCACTGGCGGGTATGGAGTTTTCTACATGAGTTTGACTTCAAAATTAGACACTAATAAATATTTTTCACCTGCACAGATTGCAGGAAATAAGAAAGAATAATAACAAGAAACTTCTGATCAATGTTTAGTTCTTTGGTAAGAGAGTTCTAGTTGAACTTATCGTCTGCCTTCTTCTGATCCCGGACCCATACAGACGATCAGCATACGTCTTAGTATAATACATGAGGTAAACATTGAGAAGCTTTCTCGTTTTGAAATCCATTCGCTTACTGTGACCCATGGCCCAATTAAAGATGTTGGAACTGTATTGCAACACAGGTACGGTCATAGAGTTTATGCCTAATATATATTTTTTTCTGCATTCAACTCGGTACTTAGCACCAGACGCACACGTCTGTAGTACCCCTTTTTTACTTTCTCTTTCATTTGGGTATACTATATTCCGTCTCCTACGTATTTATAGGCTTCTTTTTGTTGGAGTTGCTTAAGATTGCTGAAAAAAATCTAAATCTATTGACTTTGTATCTATAATTCTCACATTCTTGAATGTTACTTTTGTACATTTATCTAATCCGAAATCCATACCGATGTCATCATTGAAACATTCTACAGTATTGACGATAACCTTAAACCCATTTTCGTTCTTGGCAAAGAGTCTGATATCATCCATGTCGAACAGTAATTAAACACTTTCTTGTTAACTTTAATCCATACTTATTACCATTTAGTTCATGCAAAAAGCGGATTAATGACAGGCAGGTCAGAGAAACTACAAGGGATCTCTTTGAAGGTTTCTTCGTAGGATATTCAAACAACTTGAAGTGGTAGTACCTTAGATGTGATTTAGGTATAATGTGATTTTTCACAGTCCCATGCTATATTTAAGAAAAGTAACTATATACCGATTAGACTTTGTACATTTCCAAAGCCTTAAAGTTCCAAGATTATGGCACATCATCAAAGGTTTTACGGTAATCTATCGAAACTGTGGCGAAATTTCTACATTTTTCACAATTTTCCAGCATCATTTTATTTGTTGATAGTTGATCTTTGCATCCATATGAACCTCTTCTGCATCCCATCTGTTCCAATTCAAGAATGTTGTTTTCTTCGAAAAAGGAGTAAGTACAGTTCTTCAGGACAGACGTGATCAATTTATACGTGGTGGAAAGCATGTTATTGGCCTATAATTTTTCGGATCATCTGTTTCACTCGTTTTTAGCATAAGATATCTAGTACTTTCAGTGATCCATTCTGTGATTACATTGGGATTATTTATAAGCATTGATAGCGTTTTTGCAAGGGCTTTATGGATTGATGAGAGATGATAGAGTCAGAAATTGGGCACCTTGACATTTCCTGGGGATTTCCATTTTGGGGATTTCGTTAGAGCTTGCCTAACATTATATGTGGTTATATTTCCCCACTCTTGCATAGGTTTATCCAGCAATGGTTCTTCGCTTTGGATCCATTCTGCATTTGAGTTATATTCCTTTGGGTGGCTCCAAATATTACCCCAAAATGCCTTGCACATTGTCAATAGATGGTGGCATTCGACATGTATAAGTGCTTTTCCAATTTCCCTGTAAAATTTCTAAAGGTCTGTTTCGAATATTGTTATTTTGGCGATAGAACCTACAACTTTGTTCGTATCGTCTTGTTCTCTGTGTATTTAACTGACGTTTCTGTTTCAGCATTACCTTGACTGATGGAATTTCAACTAGGGATTTATTATTATTATTATTATTATTATTATTATTATTATTATTATTATTATTATATCCAAATGGTAATCATTGTTCACATTTAATAAGCAGTTTTGACAACGATATACCAATTTGACTCCAAAATTAGACACTAATAAATACGAATAATATCAAGAAACTTCTGATCATATTTAGTTTGGATTAAATCCTTAGTTACATCAATATGTCCGTCGCCTACTGATAAAAACATCAACTTGTTAAAAGAGATATATTTTCTTCTTATTCCCCTATCATGACAATCCACTTAATTCCGTAACAAATCATATTAATTTGATTCTTATAGTGACAATATCAGATCATGTTCGAGATGTTAACTTGTTGAACTAAGGAACGTAGTTTGTCTGAATACTTTTCATGAAAATAACGATAGAGCTGAGAGAGAAAGGGGGGTTTTATTTGGGGGGAATAATTTGTCACTCCTAAGGACCTTGAGACGCTTTTAGATTAATGACAGCAAGGCTTCAACAGCAGCAGCAGCTAAAAAAAAAAGAAGACTCACGGAGTACAATTAAGCGTGGCAAAAATGGCCGCATTCATCAGCATGTACGTTACGTTTGACAGGTTCTCCCCTCAGGATAGTCTAGTGCAGGTGTCGGCAACCTTTTGCTAACTATATAGTGACTTAGGGTTTTAAAATCCTTCAGTGTGCCAACAACATACGTATTTTTATACAAGTCAAAGTCAATATACTTGTTCTACAATATATTTTATATAGTAATATATACAATAATAAGTAAACCACATTAATAGAAATAAACTGTTTTTAAAAGTTTTTTTTTTAAGTTTTTATTATTAATGGGAGTCCGACGAGTGAGCAGTTTTGAAACAGCTAAATATGCCATCCTTCTGCGACAGTAACTTGCCGAAGGTGCTTGGTGAATGACTCGTATGAGACAGATAACACTTTTTGTCCCAGTCCTTCAGGAGTTTTGCCTTCAGAGACTTCAACCGATGGTGGAACGTAGTAGAAACTTTGTTTTCTAAGATACCCGAGACAAGGGGTCGGCAAGCTTTTGCTATGTGCCGACTTAGGGTTTTAAAATCATTCATTGTGCCAACAGCATACGTATTTTTATACAAGTCAAGGTTAGTATACCTGTTCTACACTTTTTTTTATATAGTAATATATATATATATATATATATATATATATATATATATATATATATATACTTTTTAGTACATTAAGACATTTTTATGTTTATACGTTCTTTTTAATAATGCAAATATTTAATTAAATGCTTTGTTTTATAATAAACAGTATTAACGACATTTACCAGCCTGAATATCCGAGAATTTTTCATAAAAAATATGAGTCCTCCGACAGGAATCGAACCTGTATACGGAACTGTCATATAGCCTGAAGTGCTTTTACCGATCGAGCCACAGAGGTCCGTTTCGGTTAGCATGGTTCAATTCCTGTCGGGGGACGTATATTTTCTATGAAAATTTCTCCGACATTCAGGCTGGTAAATGTCGTTAATACTGTTTATTATAAAATAGAGCATTTACTGAAATATTTGTATCTATAAAAACAATGTATAAGCATAAAAAATATCTTAAAATAATTTTGGGACTTTGTCTATTTCATACTTCAATATATATTAAAATTGAAACAGCTAAATATCTTCTTTGCATTTTAGGAATTAATTGGTTAGGACTTTGTCATGTTATTTGCGGCGGCGTGCCATTGGAAATTGCTTGTAGGCTGCCGACCTAATGGATTAAAATATTGGTTTGTGAATTTGATGAAACAATAATTGTGAGATCAATTCTTTGTTCAGTTAGTGAGTATTTGAAGTCAGTGGGAACGAGGTGAGCAATAACAGAGCAGTACTAAATAAAAATGATACGAAATATCAGCGGACTAGACCATTCTATCTCCGTCGATTAAAAGGGTCGAGTTCGGAATTCCTTGAAGTTTACTCCGATCGACAAGCACTTGATGAAGGCCGGAGGCACAACGACCGAAATGTGTGATAATAACAAGAAAAATGAGGAAAACAGTGCGCATGTAAATAAGGATATCTTCTTATTCTGGTGATTCAAACAGAAGGTATTTTGTTAGAATAAGAAATAAATCAAGGGGAGAAAAAAAAGCAAACCTGAAGGAAGAAAGAAAGAAAGAAATAGAAGAGAATAACGTGAAGAAAAAAAGAAAGAAAGAGAGAGAAGAATGTGAAGAAAGAAAGAAAGAAAGAAATTGAAGAAATTATAACAAGAAGAAAGATAGAAAGAAAGAAAGAGAAGAATGTGAAGAAAGATAGAAAGAAAGAAAGAGAAGAGAATAACGTGAAGAAAGAAAGAAAGAAAGAAAGAGAAGAATGTGAAGAAAGAAAGAAATAGAAGAGAATAACATGATTAAAGAAAGAAAGAAAGAGAAGAGAATAGCATGAAGAAAGAAAGAAAGAAAGAAAGAAGGAAAGAAAGCGACGAATGTGAAGAAAGAAAGAAAGAATGAAAGAAAGAAAGAGAGTAACAAGAAGAAAGATAGAAAGAAAGAGAAGAATGTGAAGAAGGAAAGAAAGAAAGAAAGAAAGACAGAGATGAGAATATCGAGAAGAAATATAGAAAGAAAGAAAGAGAAAAATGTGAAGTAAGAAAGAAAGAAAGAGAAGAGAATAACGTGAAAAAAGAAAGAAGAAAGAAAGAGAAGAATGTGAAGAAAGAAAGAAAGAAAGAAAGAGAAGAAAGAAAGACGGAGAAGCGAATAACGAGAAGAAATATAGAAAGAAAGAGAAGAATGTGAAGAAAGAAAGAAAGAAAGAAAGAAAGAAAAGAATGTGAAGAAAGAAAGAAAGGAAGAAAGAAAGAAAGAAAGAAAAGAATGTGAAGAAAGAAAGAAAGGAAGAAAGAAAGAGAAGAATGTGAAGAAAGAAAGAAAGAAAGAAAGAAAGAAAGAAAGAAAGAAAAGAATGTGAAGAAAGAAAGAAAGGAAGAAAGAAAGAAAGAAAGAAAGAGAAGAATGTGAAGAAAGAAAGAAAGGAAGAAAGAAAGAGAAGAATGTGAAGAAAAAGAAAGAAAGAAAGAAAGAAAAGAATGTGAAGAAAGAAAGAAAGGAAGAAAGAAAGAAAGAAAGAAAAGAATGTGAAGAAAGAAAGAAAGGAAGAAAGAAAGAAAAGAATGTGAAGAAAGAAAGAAAGAAAGAAAGAAAAGAATGTGAAGAAAGAAAGAAAGAAAGAAAGAAAAGAATGTGAAGAAAGAAAAAAAGGAGGAAAGAAAGAAAGAAAGAGAAGAATGTGAAGAAAGAAAGAAAGAAAGAAAGAATGTGAAAAAAGAAAGAAAGAAAGAAAGAAAGAAAAGAATGTGAAGAAAGAAAGAAAGGAAGAAAGAAAGAGAAGAATGTGAAGAAAGAAAGAAAGAAAGAAAGAAAGAAAGAAAAGAATGTGAAGAAAGAAAGAAAGGAAGAAAGAAAGAGAAGAATGTGAAGAAAGAAAGAAAGAAAGAAAAGAATGTGAAGAAAGAAAGAAAGGAAGAAAGAAAGAAAGAAAGAAAAGAATGTGAAGAAAGAAAGAAAGGAAGAAAGAAAGAGAAGAATGTGAAGAAAGAAAGAAAGAAAGAAAAGAATGTGAAGAAAGAAAGAAAGAAAGAAAGAAAGAGAAGAATGTGAAGAAAGAAAAAAAGGAAGAAAGAAAGAGAAGAATGTGAAGAAAAGAAAGAAAGAAAGAAAGAAAAGAGAATGAAGAAAGAAAGAAAGGAAGAAAGAAAGAAAGAAAGAAAAGAATGTGAAGAAAGAAAGAAAGGAAGAAAGAAAGAAAGAAAGAAAAGAATGTGAAGAAAGAAATAAATAAAGAAAGAAAGAAAGAAAAGAATGTGAAGAAAGAAAGAAAGAAAGAAAGAAAGAAAGAAAGAAAGAAAAGAATGTGAAGAAAGAAAGAAAGGAAGAAAGAAAGAAAGAAAGAAAGAAAAAAGTAAGAAAGAAAGAAAAGAATGTGAAGAAAGAAAGAAAGGAAGAAAGAAAGAGAAGAATGTGAAGAAAGAAAGAAAGAAAGAAAGAAAGAAAGAAAGAAAGAAAGAAAGAAAAGAATGTGAAGAAAGAAAGAAAGAAAGGAAGAAAGAAAGAGAAGAATGTGAAGAAAGAAAGAAAGAAAGAAAAGAATGTGAAGAAAGAAAGAAAGAAAGGAAGAAAGAAAGAAAGAAAGAAAGAAAAGAATGTGAAGAAAGAAAGAAAGGAAGAAAGAAAGAAAGAAAGAAAAGAATGTGAAGAAAGAAATAAAGAAAGAAAGAAAGAAAAGAATGTGAAGAAAGAAAGAAAGAAAGAAAGAAAGAAAGAAAAGAAAGTAAAGAAAGAAAGAAAGAAAGAAAGAAAGAAAGAGAAGAATGTGAAGAAAGAAAGAAAGGAAGAAAGAAAGAGAAGAATGTGAAGAAAGAAAGAAAGAAAGAAAGAAAAGAATGTGAAGAAAGAAAGAAAGAGAAGAATGTGAAGAAAGAAAGAAAGAAAGAAAGAAAAGAATGTGAAGAAAGAAAGAAAGAAAGGAAGAAAGAAAGAGAAGAATGTGAAGAAAGAAAGAAAGAAAGAAAGAAAGAAAGAAAGAAAGAAAGAAAGAAAGAAAGAAAAGAATGTGAAAAAAGAAAGAAAGGAAGAAAGAAAGAGAAGAATGTGAAGAAAGAAAGAAAGAAAGAAAGAAAGAAAGAAAGTGAGGAAATAAAACAAAAGAGTATAAAAAAGAAAGAAAAAGAATGAGAAGAAAGAAAAAAAGAAGAAAGAAAGAGAAGAAAGAAAGAAACACAAATAGGCCAGAAATAAACTGCTGTTGAAGGTGGGAAACTAAAGTAGGAAAAATTAATATAAATAATGTATAAAAAATAATAACCGACTTCAAATTCCATAGAAAAAATAGCATAAATAAATAAGTAAATAAAAGAGAAAAGAAACGAAAAAGAGTGAAAGTGAAGGAATTACCAAAGACAAATGGAGAAAAGACAAAACTAAGCTTGAAATGTTTGGTGAAAAAACCTTGAAAACTGACATCGTCTTTTGAATGACAGATTGCAGAGACACAATTGAAAACAAACCGGAAGACAGATCGAACGGACAAGCTTCCGTTCTGAATACAAAATGCAACGATGAAGAACACGTGACTCCGACGTTGCCGCGGCGATGCATTGATGCAATCAGTTCTTGATAAAATAGGGGAAGTCATCCGCCATTTTGGAGACCTTCACAGAAGATCGCGAAAGGGTGAAAAAAAAAAAAGCGTTGAAGAAAAATGAAGTGTGCTAGTGATATTGATTAAAATTTATAGGTCGAATGTAGAAATGGAAAGAGAATGAAAATGAAAAGAAGAAGCAAAGAAAAACTACAAATATGGCAAACACATGGAAAAGTTTGTTAACGAAATACAGGGACATTTTCAAAAAGGGAAAATAAATAATAGGGAGATGGTGTTTCTGAAAACTCTTGTGTGAAGGCTGCGAAGGATAGAAAAAAATGTTGGAATATAAATACGTGGAGATAACGTGACAAAAACTAAAGACAAGGGAAGGAAATAGGTGAAGAAATTTGGAATAAACGGAAAGAAGAAATAATGAAGGAAAATGAGAAGAAAAATATAGTGTGAGGAAAAAATGAAAAAAAAATGAAAATGAAAAATGAAAAGAGTGAAAGAAAGATGCGAAA
>CAHIKZ030001979.1:3942500-3980000 GCA_903632075.3 Acanthosepion pharaonis
GATGATAGTCTGTTTCTGTTTACATGGATGATTTCCAAGCAACGATAATCACGTGCATATAAGACGCTGGAAACGAAAATCGCACCGCAGCTCATGACGTCACACATGACCACGCGAGAGTGAACTCGATAAGTATTAAGTATGGGAAGCCGTTGGTATAAACCAATGGCTTCTGTTACCAATTATAGACATTTAAGAGTATTTGTGTAGATTTCATAGTTTATTTTGTTCAGGTTAGGTTTCAACTGTTTTATGTATATAGCTTCTGTAATTTTTATTTTTGTTTATTGTTTTATGTTTAAGTATGATTGTGTTTTCGACAAGGATTTTACGGAATTTTATTTATAAATCGTCGAGAAAACTCTCAATACATGTCGCCTGACGATTGCGTCTAGGATGAAACCGCCTGTCGCCTATAAGTGTTGAGTTCAATGTTCACTTTTATATTTACACACGTTCTATCTCTGATATTGAGCACTTTATCCCATAAATATAGCACACCTTCAGACTATACTTATTCATATATATATATATATATATATATATATATATATATATATATATATATATATATATACAGACATGACAAAATTGAATAACTGTTTATTTCATTAAACAAATAATTTATACAAATGAAATAATTATAAATGGACATAAATTTAATAACTAATACTTAGTTGACATCCCTTTTGCTTTTTTTAATGCAAGGACCCTTCTAAGCATTCTAGCAATGAGTTCATGAATATCATCTTGAGGGATTTCTTGCCATGTTTGACGCAATAATCCTAAAAGTTCTGGCTTAGAAGATGGCTTCCTGTTCTTTTTGCGGAGTTTTCGATCTAATATGCCCCAAAGGTGTTCAATAGGGTTAATATCCGGGGACTGACTTGGCCATGGAAGTTTATTGATCACATTTTGTCTCAACCAATTTTGTGTTGCTTGATCAGTGTGACATGGAGCTCCATCTTCCATAAATAGGGAGTCAATTTTGCTCATTCTACTCTTTGAGAATATTGGAAGGAGCCCTTTCTTTAATATAGAAACATATTTGGTTGAATTAATGTTTCCTTCACACTCCACAAGCTCTGAGTAACCATCACTCCAAATTGCACCCCATACCATTACTGAAAGGCTCCCATGTTTCACCGTTGGCTGCAGTATTTTTAAATCAAACTGTTGACTACAGAGTCTCCATACCCATACTATTCCACTGTCGGAAAACAATGTGAATCTTGACTCATCAGAGAAAATGACAGTGGTCCAAAAGGTCAATGGTCTCTCCACCATCTCATGAGCCCAATCCTTTCTGCGTTTGATATTGGCTGGCCGGAGAAGTGGTTTCCTTCTCGCAGCTCTGCCATAGTAGCCCAGCTTGTGAAGATACCTGACAGCTGTTCTGGGACTGACATCAACTTGTGTTGCTATGTCAGAGGCCTTGAAATGTGGATCCAGTTCAACAATTCTTTCGACAAGACGCATATTTCTTTCAGAGGGCCCAGGGCGGCCTGGATGAGGTTTTTTGCACTTCTTGCCCTCTCTGGTGAATTGTACAATCACTCTATTAACAGTAGAAAGGGATATTGAAAGATTTTCAGATATTTTTTTTTTACTAAGACCACCTTCATGTTGGCCCATGATACGTCCTCACTGAAATTCGGATAGGTCTGATGCTCATTTGGTTCGTGGCATGTTCAAGTTTTGTTATCTGCAATTTTAATCAAATAATCTAAGTTAATTTATCTTGGTTATTAAAAACAATCAGAAATAAAATTTATCTTGGTGTCTATTCAATTCTGTCATGTCTGTGTGTATATATAATTAATTACGAAAAATTTGGTAATCCGTATGGGTAGTCCCAAGGAGGATGAAATTTGAGAGCTCAATGTAAATTCAGAATTAATAATTTAAAGAAAAACAGACCACGTTATGGCCTGTTTTTTTTTCTTATATATATATATATATATATATATATATATATATATATATATATATATATATATATATATTTATATATATATATATATATATATTAAAGTGAACATTGACGTAATAAGTGGCTTGGCGATTGCCTATATATTTCTTCATATATATATATATATATATATATATATATATATATGTGTGTGTGTGTATATGTGGGAATATATCACCTTAGTGACTGTTCCTTATATGATTGTCTATATTGTAAGTGTTGTGTATATCTATTTGACCAACAATCCTTCAGAGATCTGCTGAGCAATACACAATCATTCACCAGCCAAGAGTTCTCTTGATGATGATTTTGACATTTAATATTTTCTTTTTTCTATTTTGCTATAGATTTTGCATTGATTTCCTCTTCCAGTGTTGGGTAACATGGCTTCGTGTATAGGTCACGAAAGACTTCCAACGGAGGATTCATATTTCTCGAAGCGATGGAACATAGCCAAAACAGTGATTGAATTTTAAGATTGATGTCTACTACACATACACGCATCCCCTCATATTGAAAAGGATGCGATGGGTAAATTGTCACCGTTTCATATTTTTAATTTCGCGCATGCGCGTTGTTTGTTTTTCAGTTTGCCGACTGCACAGTATAGTTGGGTCAGTTGTGAGAAAAAGGGCAACCCTGGCGCAAGTCAACCCACCAGAAATTTGGAAACGATATGTTGCAATACGAACATTTCAGGGTATTTGGGTGTCAATCTGAGGACAGTTCTGAGGATTCGGCAAATGTCGGATGAGTCTTATGGTGATTACGAAGGTACGGCAGCTCGGAAAAGTCACTCTGATCGATCTGATATGAAAGGATATTCCGAATTTGTTGGTGAGGGCCTCAGACTTATCACGGAGGCCTACATCAAGTGCCTTGAGGAGGTAGTACTGCCATGGGTCAAGTGGGTGGCTGACTGCTAGAAGACCCTTTATCTGGCAACAGGACTCTGCACCATGTCAAACAAGAAAGCACAGTCATGGCTTGGAGACAATTTTTGCGACCATATGACTCCGTACTCGCCTGACTGCAACCCCCTTGATTATTATGTGTGTGGCACAGTTGAGCAAGAGACCAACAAAATCCCAAAGATGAATTAAAGGCATGGGATTACGAAGTCTTTTGAAGGCTAATGGCAAAGCTGTTGGATAAATTTAGTCTTCAGTAATTCAAAGTATTTTCGTGAAATATTGCTGATTATGTCTGTTAAATTGAGACGTCTCTTATTGTCATTGTTGCGTAATTTAGATGAAAATTTATGCATGGCCTCATTTTATATATATATATATATATATATATATATATATATATATATATCAAATATTCCTCTAAACAATTGTTATTAAATAACACCGGCAATGTGCTTATATATCACACACTACTGGCGCTGAATAAATGGTGACCGATGTATAATAACAGAGCTACAAATTATTACCATATTTTTACGGTTTACAAGACACACGTTTTTCCTAAAATAACCTGAAATTACGTGTGCGTCTTCCAAGACTAATGCAAGGCAACGCCCAGGCTAAAGTAAGCTTGGACGCCCACCTAATTGGCTTGACTGATAGGGATGTGGATTTTATGTTGAGGCATTACACTCTAATGTTAGCTATCTATCTAATTCAGCCTTTTATATGACGTAACCTCAGCACTTAGCTGTTACAAGTAATTCCAAGACTATAAACCTTCCTGGAGCCGAGCCACAAGCTTAAACAATCTCTGTTTACTAGCAGCGGTGGAAGCCTTTCTGCTCTTGACTAGTATATCAATGCCATACAAACAAAATCGGACGAGTGATTAATGTGAACAATACCTGACGCCGGTATGTGAGGGGCGCATGGTGAATGTGTTGTATGAGAATGACTTTTTCTTAGAAACTTCTTTCCAATTCCACAACTCTCTCTTTCAATAAGGATAGTAATCATCAGGTGGAAATATCTTCAACCTAACGATTGGCAGCTTGGAAACTAATCGAAACATATTGGGAGACTTATGAAGTCACATCTCCATGAAAATATCACTACTCCTGTAACAGCACAGCTTAATAGAAATATACTAGATATAGTATACATAAGTATAATTAACATATACTATATATAGTATATATAAGTATAATTAACATAGTATGCATAAATATACTAAACATAATATACATAAGTATACTAACAACAAACACCCTTAAAATGGCTGATGAATTAAGCGCTTAAGTCTGTAATTTCTAGGGGTTATGTCTGCACAAATGATTATAAAATGTTCCTTCTTCGTCATATTCAATGAACCATGTGTAATAGAAGTATTTCTGTCTAAATATACGAGAAACACAATTATATATACATACGTATATTTTACTATTCATTTCGTAAAGAAAATATTCCAAACCATATTTAGTTACCTACCTTTAAACAGTTTCATCGGCCAGACACTGTCGAAGCGTTGCTCACTCCATTTGTAAGAAATTTAACTTTCAGATAACACAATTTGTCTTTGAAAATAATGAATACTACAATATACGGATGATGATATGCATAGGTCGAAAGTACTTGGAAATAAAACAAATATGTATCAACACAGCGATTTTATCTCGTTCTTCAATAATGACACCAAAAAGTTTATCTGCGATTATGAAAGGATCTTTACAAAAAGCAGTAAACAGAGAATGTCTAAACTATACAACGAAACATATCATTATATATATATATATATATATGTGTGTGTGTGTGTGTGTGTGTGTGTGTGTGTGTGTGTGTGTGTGTGTGTGTGTGTGTTCGCTTTCTGGCTCTGTGACCCTGGATCGAAGTTTAATATCTCAATCAAGGTGCCACATGTTAGTCGATTATTGTAAACCCAATATAAAATTTTGACTTGAAAATTTTTGGTGCTATTTAATGTAACTTGTTTGGAATAATTCTTCCTGACTAAATACACAAGATATATATATATATATATATATATATATATATATATATATATATATATATATTCAAACATATATTGTTAAATATAAAGGACAACGAATGTCTCTTGTTTAATCATGACCCATTCTAAGCTTCGTATATTGACTTTAGTTTCCGGAGAATAAACAGACAAAAAATGAAATGTCTTTCTCTCACGTGGTTATGTACGACGTTATAGGACCGCATTACGAATTTACGACCAGCGGCTGCTATTCGGAGACCGTTATCATCATAACAAACTTCTATGTATACCTAACAAGGCATCATATTTGATGGTAAACATCTCCGTTGTAATGTCCATGCAACCAATTTGATGATAGCTCATGTGAACCGAATCCTTAGATCAAGGAACAGCATAATAAAAAATATCTTAATGTTGGGCAATTTCTGTCTTTATTTTCACCCGAAATTAAAGCAAATCTCTTTCTTTCTTTTTATGTGTTATGTCATTTCAGGGCGTAGGTGATCATGGCGCTCCACTTCTCCCTCTATCCCTTGCAGCTCTCAACAAGTTTCTTTACCTATGCTTCTCCTCCGGATCAAGTTGTGTCATCCACTTGCTTAAGTCCGTCAGGTATGTCACGTGTTGTTTTCCCCTGTCTCTCTTTCCCTCTATTCGAGCCGTGAGTATCAGATTCTCCAGGCCCTCCTTCCTCATTATGTGTCCCAGAAACTTCAGCTACCTCTTCCTGATATTAAGTATAAGCCTCCTCCTTGTTTGCAACTTCTCTAAGACCTCATCGTTGCTCACACTCTTGGTCCATGATCTCCTTAGCATCCTTCTATAGAACCACTGTCGCCTCAAGTATATTCTTCATCTCTGAGGAAATCGTCCACTATTTGCTTCCGTAAAGAAGGACAGATGTCACGTAACAGTTCAGTATTCTTTCCTTTGCTACCAAAGAAATCCTCCTGTCTTGCAGTACTCTGCCTAGCTTTTGGAATGCGTCTTTGGTCATCCCAGTACGTCTTCGGATCTCAGTGTTGCATTTACTGTCCAATGTCAAGGCGCTTCCCAGATATTTAAAGCACCGCGTTTGCTTGATTCTAGTATTCCCAACCTTCAAATTCCTATTTTGGTCTCATTCTTTTACTGATAACCTTGAATTCTGTCTTCTTCTAGTTGATTCTTAGTCCCTTTTTCTCACTCTCCGTCGCTACCTTCTGTAGGAGATTTTTGTAATTTCTTTCCCGTGTCTGGTATCAGTACTGTGTCATCTGCATATCTTATGTTGTTAAGATTGTGGCTGCCAATGCTAAATCCCGGTAGAGTTTCGGATTCTCTTAGAATTGCCTCCCTATATAGGTTGAACATGTCCGGTGAGAAGACGCATCCTTGCCTTACGCCGCTTTCTTTTTTTTTTTTTTTTGTATATTCACTGAACTCGTTCACTTTGCACATGCATGCTGTTCCTGCTAGTATAGGTGCTTTATTATTCTGATATCTTTCCCGAATATATCAAGGCTGCTGAGCAGTTCCATCAGATCTTTGTGGCGTACTTTGTCAAAGGCCTTGGCGTAGTCTATGAAACATAGATACATGTCCTCCTATATCTGTATCGCTCTTTCTGATAACATTCTGAGCATGACTATCGCGATCCTTGTTCCCGTGTCTTTAACGAACCCTTACTGTTCTTGTCCTATACCTGGCCTGATTTTGCTGCGTGCTCTATTCATCAGAATACGGATGATGAGTTTTATCATGTGGCTCATTAGGCTCATTTTTCGAAGTTCGCGTTCGTTTACGCCTGGTTTCTTGGGCAAAATCTATGAGGATAGATCTGCTGAGGTCTTCCGGTATATCCGCGCTGTTGTAGATTTCATTTCTTATTTCGGTGACCTTGTCTGTGCCAAAGTCATCTAAGGCTGTCAGCATTTGCATCAAAATCCCGTCTTGTCTTGTTTCTGTTCTATTTGGCCAAGTATTTAAAAAAGCTCATGATCAAACATAATAGACATTCATTGTCTGTTATATTTAACAATATATGTTTAATAATGATCTGCTACCCCAATTCTTTATATATATATATATATATATATATATATATGACGTCATGCATTATGAAATGGACAAAGTCCGACAATTATTTTAAGACATTTTTTATGTCTATACGTTCTTTTTATAGATACAAATATTTATGTAAATGCTCTGTTTATAATAAACAGTATTAACAACATTTACCGGCGTGAATGTCCGAGATATTTTCATAGAAAATATTCGTCCTCCGAGAGGAATCGAACCTCCATCATATACGGAACTGTAATATAGCCTGACGTGCTTTTGCCGATTTGGCCACAGAGAAGCGTTCGGTTAGCAAGGTCGATTTTACTATTTTTAAACGACAGTTCGCCATTATTTTTTCTCATACATTCATATCTGCTTGATGCGTATCCAAATGTAAACTAATGACGTCACACATCATGAAATGGACAAAGTTCGACAATTTATTTTATCGTTATATGTTCGTTTTATAGATACAAATATTTAAGTAAATGTTCTGTTTATAATAAACATTATATATATATATATATATATATATATTGTGTATATTTAGGCAGCAAATTTTCATTAACGCATATTCCATTAGATAATATAGACACGTTTTGTTCCTTTCATATTGTCTTATAAGCTTAATAACATTATCATTGAAAGACGAAAGGAAATCACCATATTGATACATGTTTTAATCATATCTAAGCTTTCGGCTTATATAAGCCATTATCAAATATGACAATTAAATTACAATATATTAAACAATACATGGACAACACAATAATGATAGTCTGTTTTGTTGAATGAAAAATTTCAAAGCAACGACAAACTCGTGTATACGAGACGCGGAAGAAAGAATCAAATCAACTAAGAACAGGACATTGAAATACAGATACTAATGTAATGGACAAAGAAAGAAAGAAAGAACGAAACAAAACAAACAAACAACGGGATTTTGAAGATAAGAAAGAAAGAAAGAAAGAAAGAAAGAAAGAATCAATCAAATAAACTAAGAACAGGATTTTGAAATACAGAAATGATAGTAATGGACGAAAAAAAGATCAAACAATCAATCAAAGAAAACAAACAAAACAACAGGATTTTGAAGTATAGTAAAGAACAAATGAAAGAAAGAAAGAAAGAATCAAAGGAAGGAAGGAAGGAAGGAAGGAAGGAAGGAAGGAAGATACAAACAAACAAATAACAGGATTTTGAAATACAGGCAAGATACTAACGAACGAAAGAAAGAAAAAAGAAAGAAAGAAAAAAGAAAGAGAGGAAGGAAGAAAGATAAAAATAACAGGATTTTGAAATACAGGCACGATAGTAGCGGTTGAAAGAAAAAACAAAAAAATAAAAAAACAAAAAACAGGATTTTGAAATACAGACAAGATATTTACGGGGGGGGGGGAAGAAAGAAAGTAAGAAAGAAAGAAACAAACAAGCAAAAAAACGAACAAACAAACAAAAAACAGGATTTTGAAATACAGGCATGGGACTAACGAAAAACAGAAAGAAACAAAGAAGTTCAGAAGCAAAAAAATAAACAAACATAGAGAAAACAGTGATTTGTATGACGATCACAGCACAAAATAGAAAGAAAGAAAGAAAGAAAGAAAGAAAGAAACGAAAGAAGGAAGGAACGAACGAACAATGAACAAGATTTCCAAATACAGGGATTGTCGGAAGGAATGGAAGAAAGAAAGAAAGCAACAGAGAAACCAAAAACTAGAAAAACAAAGAAAAAAAGAGTGTTTTGAACGACGGACATAGCACAAAGTATATAAAAAGTTAGAAAGCAGAAAGCAATAAAGAAAAAATAAATAAAGAAAGAAAGAAAGGAAGGAAGAAAGAAGAAAGAAGAAAGAAAGACAGAAGAAAGAAAGAAAGAAAGAAAGGTGTAAGGAATTTGAAAAGTACATATATGACACCTACCAAAAAGAAGAGAGATAATATTGTGGAAAATATCTACGCAATACATGGAAAGCCCCGATCACAACCAAGTTATGTATGCGAAACTGTGACATCATAATAAACAAAGCATACAGATAAAAACGTAAGTTTAATAAATAAACGAGCACTTTAAACGAGCAGTAAAGAAAGTCAAACTCTTTCTTTGAAAGACAGAAAAAAGAAAGATGGAAAAAATAAATTGTGAAAGAGTACATCACGATATAACTGTAACAGATAGAACGAGATAAAAATGCAAAAATAATATTAAAGAGATACATAGAAAGAACACAACCAGGTAAATATCAAAAAAAAAAAGAAAAGAAAAGAAAAGAAAGACTAAATAAAAGGAGATAAAGCAGTAAATAATAAATTCTTCAACGTCAAAAATGTGGTTATCAAACGTGTTTCTCCGCTTTCCACGCATCAGAACGAAATACAAGATTTGCTTCAGGTGATGGAGGCATACATTTTTCTTTTTTCCTTTTTTTGTAGTTCTTCCATTCTGTGAAATGAGGTGATATTATCTCTGGCACGCATGCGCATGTTGGCGCATCACGGCGCTCCGCCATCTTGAACAATATCTCTGATGTTCGTATTCATCTGTCGAGTTGAAATTTACACGCACACATGCACGCACTCACAAGAATCTTCGTCCTCCCCCCCCCCCCCGCTGGGGCATTGTGAAGGAATCTCTCCGAGTAATGCAAGATCTCCAGCAGACTGCCTGGGGAAAAGAAAAGAAATTAGTTAAATGTGATAACTAAATCGATATACACCTTGTGTTGAATCAATGTAATACTCATCAGACTGTAGTTGTGATAACTGTGTTTTCGAGTGACGCCTCTGCTAAAGCTCCCTCAACTTCCTCAATTTCTTCTGCGGATGTGAACATTTTAAAATCTGGTGTTGTTTGTTTGTTTTTTGAGGGTTTTTTTTTTTAGATTACTCAGTGTTAGTTGTATTGAATGGAAGAAGGGAAGAAAGGGGTTAATGAAAGCAAAGCTTCAGTGATTAAATTAAATAAATAATCAAAGAAAGAAATGAAAAGTGGTTAAAAATGTGACTAATAAGACAGAAAGCAAGGATAGAAGGAAAGAATTAATGAAAGTCGTTAAAAGAACGAAAGAGGGTTTTGTTTTCTTTTAATTGGATTTAACCTAAGTGTTGAGGGGTCCTCCCCTTTTTACACAAATGGACTCACACAGTATATACAAGACTCAAGTGAGCAAGACGAGAACAGAGGAGGAGTGAAAAGTTGTAGGTAACCGGAAGAGTGAAAGGTTGAAGGTAACAGACAGACAGAACGAACGTAGCCAGCAAGAGTCCCCGTGAGCGAGCACGTAGACTCAGTAAGAAGTCATACAGCGATACTTCAATACCAAAGACTGTATAGATATTTTGCTACTAACCCGTATTCCTGGAACTACTAACCTACATTACCAGTTTGTATTATTACGTTAATACATTATTTTCATATATTCATTCCTGGCGTTTGTTATTTATTGGTACCGGATTTAATCCCGGAATCCGCAACACTAAGCAAAAGAGTAAAGCCACTAAGAAGAGGTTACTGGGTGTGAACGAATTAGAAGCAGAACCATGATTAAGGGTCAAGAGCACCTGACAAGTCATCAAGAACACGGAAGATAACGGTTGCCTTTACATTTAAATTTTAGAAAGTCAAAGTTAACTGGAAAGCATGGAGCCGGAAGAGAATTCAACAGGCGTGATGTGGGAGAAAAGAAACTGTTAGCATAGAACTTACGGTTCATTCTAGCCAATTCAACTATAAAATGATAATTACTTATTGTCAATCGAGTTCGTAAATTAATAAAGTTCAGTTACCGTAGGTAAGAACTCCTCTGAGCAATTACGATGGAAGTACATATATAGCAAAGGCACAAGATAGCAAATTTAGGGAGCTTTTCTTTTTGACCATTTCTTTCTTTCTTTCTTGGTATATTCCCTTTTTTTCTTTTAATCATTCATCAATCTCTTCTTTATTTTTTGTCTCTTTCTTATTTATTTTCATTAATTACTAGTTTGTCTGCCTTTCTTTTTTTTTTAATTGGATTGACCCTAAGCGAAAGAGTAAAGCCACTAAGAAGAGGTTACTGAGTTATTGGGTGTGAAAGAATTAGAAACAGAACCATTATTATGAAGCGAAAGCACCAGACAAGTAATCAGGAAGACAGAAGATAACGGTTGAAACTAGGATGCCAAATAGGTTGTCATCTCGGTGCCACACTTTCACTATCGAAACAGTTAAATATAACCGCTGTTGCAGTTTTTTGTGTACTGTGTACTAGTAAGCTAGCCTAAATGAGCTGACTCGTTTTATTGTTCACCAATAGAAAGGTTAACCAATCAGAAAGTTCAAAATATTCAATGCGACGTGTATAAAGGCAGCCATTTTTTCTCCCAAATTGTCTGCACTACCAACCTGATATCGAAGACTTAAAGAATTACTTAACAACCGCTACTTTCTCTGAATGTTCACTGCTGACCTCTGATATTGAACAGATTACGGACTTCACTGGATTCCATATTCAGAGACTGCGGCAAACATGGTCAACAACCGCCTGTTCTACTCCAACAGCTTCTTTTCTTGCACTTCCCGGCAGTGGAATTCCCTTCCTCTTACTTGCTTCCCTGATAGCTATAATATTCAATTATTCAAATGTAATATCAATCGACATTTTCTGATGCCTTAATCCCAATAACCGTCCTTCTGTATATCCTTTCCTCGAACAACCCAGCTTTCTTTCTATATTGCTGATTCTTCTTTGAGTTTTATCAAGAATGTCTAAATATATAGCTGGAGCACTGGACCATATGTGGCAGCAATATTTCAAGCATGGCCGAATGGTAGACTTAAAAACATGTAAGATAGATCCAGGAAAGAAAAATTGTCTAGCATGAAACAGTTAACCATCTTTCTTAGTTGATGGGCTAGTAATGGATTCAATATGCCTCGTTCACTTCATGTCAGCCAAAAATGCTAGCTGGAGAATGGGTATCGAGGCACTCTACTGGAGGTTAGCATCTGTCATTAAAGAAATAATTGTTTAAGAAATAGAGAAAAGAAGAAAAGAATTAACGAAAGTCGTTAAAACGAGATAAAAACAACAAAGAAATGAAAACTATCTAAACCAAAGAAAAAAGTGGATAAGGAAGAGAGAAAAATGAGAGGAAGGAAATAATCAATGAGAACTGTATAACCAAAAGAAAGAATGAAAGAAAGAAAGACTGGATGAATGAAAGAAAAAAAAAAGAAATGTTTATAAACAAAGAAAGAATTTTGTGAAAGAAAAATAGTAATTAACGAAAAAATAAAATGTAACTAAAGAAACAGACAATTAAAGAATGAATCCATAAAAAAGAAGAAAATGAAAAAAGATGTGATTAAAGCGAAGAAAGAAAGAAAGAAAGAAAGAAAAGTAAGAAAGAAATGGTTAAAAAGAAAGAAAGACAGAAAAAATAATAATTAATGCAAAGAAATACGAAAGCGATTACAGAAATAAACAAGGAATTCATGAATGCATAAAGAAAGAAAAAAAAAGAAAAAAAAGAGCAAGCCTCAAAAGAAAGTAAAAAAGAAAGAAAGAAAAAATGGTTAAAAAGAAAGAAAGGCAGAAAAATAGTAATTAATGCAAAGAAATAAGAAAGGGATAAAAAATAAAGAGATTAATGAACGATTAAAAGAAAGAAAAAATGAAAGAAAAAAGGGAGTAATCCTAAAAATAAATTCATAAAGAAAGACAGAAAGAAAGAAAGAAGAAAGAAAGAAACAAAATTTTAAAACGAAGGAAAGGTAGAAAATATAGTAATTAATGCAAAGAAATAAGAAAGAGACTAAAAAAATAAAGAAGGAATTAATCAATGTATAAAAGGAAAAAAAATGAAAGAAAAAATGGAGTAAAGCTAAGAAAGAAAGAAAGAAAGAAAGAAAAGAAAGAAATAGTAACAAGAAAGAAAGGCAGGAAAATAGTAATTAATGCAAAGAAATAAGAAAGTGAATAAAGAAAGAAAGAAAGAAAGAAGAAATTAATGTATGTAAAAAAGAAATAAGAAAATGAAAGAAAAAGAGGAGTAAAGCTAAACAGAAAGAAAGAAGAAAGAAACAACCAAAAGTTTAAAAAGAAAGGCAGAAAAAATAGTAATTAATGCAAAGAAATAAAAAAGAGACAAAATATAAAGAAGAGATTAATGAATATATAAAAGTAAGAAAAAATGAAAGAAAAAAGAGAGTAAACTTAAAAAGAAAGAAAGAAATGGTTAAAAAGAAAGAAAGGCAGAAAAAATTAGTAATTAATGCAAAGAAATAAGAAAGTGACTAAAGAAATAAAGAAGGAAAGAAGAAATTAATGGTAAAAAAAGAAGAAAATGAAAAAAGAAAAAGAAAAGAAAAAAAGAAGGTAAAGCTAAAAAAGAAAGAAAGAAACTGATAATGTATGATATAGACAAAAAACCTGAGATGAAGGACAGAAATGAAAAGAAATAATTGGGCAATGGTTCTGAAAGCCTGTAAAACGCTATATACAAATATGAAAGTAACAAAAAAGTGACGTAACAAAGATGGAGGAAATCCCCTTCAAATAGGATGTGATGAACAAAAGAAGAAAGGGATAATGAAAGCTAGCGGAAATTATTTTTAAAAGAGAGATGCTCGAGAAAGAAAAATAAATGGATTTACCGAAACAAATTTTAATTCAAAGAATATTTAATGAATTCTAAAATGCGATTAGCATTAATAAAAAAAAAAGACGTCTTTGAAGGTTTTGATTCTAGGCGAAAAAAGCCGCTGATAGCAGTTAAAAAAATGGCTGAAAAAAAGCGCCATGCTTGGATCGATATTTCTTGGATCACTCAAAGCCGACACAAGGTCAGATCCATAGAACATGAGTGTGGAATAATGAAAATTCTTCAACATCTGTGTCTATTTGCATTGTTCGGACAGTTGTCTTCATCAGAGAACCCTCCCCGCATCCTGTCAGAATGGCTGATGCCCAACAGCACGAGAGCATCTCTCTGCTCTTGCTTGGCCTCACGCTTTCCACTAACCTTAGGTGGATACATTGCATCCATAGCTTCATCTATCGCAAGGAAAGTTAGTTCTCTGTGTCGGGCTAGAAGGTTTTTCTCGCCTGAGTCCGTCTTTCAAATCTACAAATCAACCATTCGCCCTTGCATTGAATACTATTGCCATATATGGTCTGGTGCTCCCGCAAAATCCAGAGATGGATATGCACTATGATAGATCCTGATCTGTCATCTCCTCTAGTCACTATCTCACAGACATACTGTGGCTTCCCTTTGTCTTTTCTACAAATATATTAATGGCAACTGCTCTGACGAGCTACTTTCTCTGGTACCCCAACTGCATAAATTTACGCGTGCTAATAGGTTAGCATCTCGGTCCCACCCTTTCACTGTTGAAACAGTTAAATGTAGCCGCCTCTTCTACTCCAACAGCTTCTTCTTTCGCACTTCCCGACAATGGAACTCCCTTCCGATCACTTGCTTCTCTATAATCTTCAAATATTCAAATGTATTATCAATCGACATCTTCTGATACCTTGATACCGACCCTCGTCCTTCCTTATATCCCTTCCTCAAACAACCCTCTTTACTCTTGCTATCACTCCCTTGCTTGTTAGTGGCAATCCCGCCTTCCGTGGGTTGAAATGCTTAAAAAAAAATATTCGCGGCGATTCTGTCGTTATACGCTCCGGCCTTCCTCGAGTAATATACGTTGGAAATTTGAACCGAACTCTTTATTGAGTCTACGACAGTAGACTGTACTAGTTCGACGTGACATGTCTTTTCTGCGTGTCTCTGGTTCAGCTAGTAACTCAAGAACACATGGCCTAGTGGATAAAATCTTTGGTTGAAGTAACCCAATGATCTGATCAAAAGAGTTGTAAGGTCAATACCTGGCTACAGCAGAGGTGAACAAAAAATTGAGTTACTAAACGGAAATAACTGAAATTGAGACATCTAGAAAAGGTAAAGCCCGTGGAACTAGAGAAATCTACCATAAACCGACTAAATAAAGTGTTTGGCTACAAACTGCAACGTATGTCCTCTGACGAAGACGGGAGTGTACAACGGCCGAAAAGTTGTGTATATGAGAATAAGATGACAATGTAAATAATGAAAATATGAAAATTCTTCGTCAGCGTTTTCTATCAGAGTCCATTATGAAACTTTACTTCAAATTTAATATCATCGAAGGAATTGTTCTCCTATTGAAGAATAACACAGTAGTTTGGGCGAAAATAATATTAACCCTTAATTATAATCTGTATTAAAAACGTGTACATTGAGAAATATGCTGATATTTGGTCGAGATGTTTCTACGACCTTAATCCAGGAAAGTATTGATCAATTGATTCAATAAAATATAGAAGCAAAGAAAGCATAATAAATGTCTTCTCGTCGAAACAAAAATCCATATCACAAAAGTATTGATCAATTTATTCAACACAATACAGAAGCAAATAAAGCAAGATGAATGTGTCCTCGTCGGAACAAAAGTGCATTTCAGGAAAGTATTGATCAATTTATTCAATAAAATACAGAAGCAAATAAAGCAAGGTGAATTTCTCTTGGTCGGAACAAAAATACATACCAGGAAAGTATTGATCAATAATTTCCTGATATTCAAATTAATATGCAAAATAATTATAGTAAAGTTATCCTAGTCGGAACAAAAATACCTATCAGGAAAGTATTAATCAATTTATTCAACACAATTCAGAATCAAAGAAAACATGATATAAATGTCTCCTGTTCAGAACAAAAATACCTATCAGGAAAGTATTGATCAATTTATTCAATAAAATACAGAATCAAATAAAGCATGATAAATGTCTCCTGTTCGGAACAAAAACACATACCAGGAAAATATTGATCAATAATTAGTTGATATTCGATATAATAATCAAAATAATTATGGTAAAGTTATCCTAGTCGGAACAAAAAAAAACATATCATTTATGTAATTGTATTTCAAAGATGATTTTTGTATGAATTTCTGCGACGTGGAATTATTATTGTTTATACTATTTATATCCAAACTAATTCCCTAATCTTTTCTATTATTTGCCTAATGTTTCGACCGTTGGAACTCACTTCACTCGTTTTGCTTTCCAGTCAGCTTCCATCTTCAAATATTTAAATGCAATATCAATGTTAATATTCTGTCTTTTTAATTCTTTTATTGCTATTTTATCTCCTTAATAGTATGTTTTACTCATATTCTCTAACACTCAATAACCATTGCGTCTTAGTGGGTTTATTGCCTTCCTAGTTTGAAATAATTTTTAATAAATGGGTAAAAATACTGGAAGAAAATGGAACATGTGGTTAAATCCTCTATGTATAATATCTACACATTATCTTTGAATTATCTTTCTATATTTTTAAAATAAAATATTATGTACACTATTTACATCATTCAGGCTATCTTACTCATCTTTGTTGCCCTATTTATCACAACGTTTCGGCCGTTAATGCTCCGGCCTTTTTCAGCTGGTTGGAATGTCGAACTGAACCCTTTATTTCGCTCGCTTGGGTAGCTCTTCTAGTTCCACGTGCCATGCCTAATGGATGTCAGTTATCAGTTATCTCCTGTTAATTCCCCTCTGTAAGTTCTCCACTGCCTTAACTAGGTATTGAACTAACAACTCAAGATCCTGTCACTGGATCTAATTACCGCTTTTATCCACTGTGCCATGTGTCCTAAATGAAATTACCTTAAGAACACATGGCAAGGTGGATAAAATGTTTTCAGGGATATAAATAAAAATAAATACCTCGACATAAAAATGAAGCACAAAAAATCGTCAGTGAATTGTGTATCATTGGATATTTGTATTCTCGCTTTTTCATTGTGCTATATTCCGTGCTAATAGGAATATATATTTGACAAACACGATGGATAAATAAGTATAGATTTGTTGTAATAATCAATACAATAAGAAAAAAGGTAACAGCTATTCGCAGGATCGTCGCAAGGCAATCCAGTAGTGAGTGCTGCTAATGGAAGGTCAGTAGTTCTCGCGTAAGACTGAGTCGTCCTCACCAGATCCCAATTGGAATATTTAACACGCCACCCCCACACCCACACGAGTCGTATGTGGCACAAAGCCGAGTTTATCGTGGGTTCTCCGAGCCCGTGGCTCGGCCAAAAATATTCCTTACGAACCCGTATAAACGGGTTCAGGTTCGGTCTACCTCCCGAACTTTGCACTTCGACAGAGCCTCGACCGGGTTCCTCTCAACACGAAAGCATAGAGTTCAAACGAACAGCTGAAAAGATTTCAGCTGGAATATTTATTCTATGAAATATACAATTGTGGCACATGGCCTAAAAAAGGGGAGGGGTTGAGGTTTATCCTATACCTAGCTAATCCGATTCACGACCCATTACAATTTCCACATTCACCTTAAAAACTAGTCCGTCACTACTTAATCCTCTATACACCAGAATACCGCATCCTCTCAAGGGGGACCTACAAAACGCGCCGTATGCCATAAAAATTTAATGATAATATTATACATAAAAATCTAATAATGAAGAATGAGAGGAGAGGGAGATGAAAAAATCTCAGCTGGACTCTCCTAGTCTGTTGCCCTACTTATAGGTAGTTACTACCTTTAGTTTATTCACTCATGGGGGTAACAGGTTATTCCATAACATCACATTGAATTGAGAAACTAATATACTCTAATTTGTTACTTATCTATGAATTATTTACCCTATTTTTACTCGGACTATTGTCCTCGCCTTTGTTATATTTATCACAACGTTTCGACTTGTGTTCCTTCTGGGCTTCCTCAGGAGTATAGTGATCTGAGTAAGCTACATTGCAATCTACGTCTTTTTTAATCAGGTCCCAATTTGAATACCAGCAACAATCGCAGTCCTATCGGAATATTCTAGATCTTCCAGAACGTTCTAGATCTTCCAGAATATTCTAGATCTTCCAGAACAGAATTTCCATATCAACGGAACTACTTACGAGCAAATCATCTCAGCTATAGTACTATTGCTATAAACGGTGCCTATCCTTTTTGTTGTTTGTACATAGGTTTTTTTTTTTCATATCCTGAACAAATTATAAAAAAAAGCATGAAATTACTAAAATATATCTCCTCTTTCTCCATTTCAATTTTTTAACGCAAAACATTTAAAATTTACAATCCACACACGAATCGTATAGACAAATTTCAGTGGTATGTTCATAAATAACCTCGTTACATCTAGATTCTCCTATAAATAACATGGCGAACATAAAACTCTTTCAGAAATATTTAAATCAGCTATATATATATATATATATATATATATATATATATATATATATATATATATAGTAAAATTCTCATATCCGGAATATCTCATATCGAAACCCTCATATCCGGAATGGTGCATATCCGGACATGTTTTTGATGTGTATATTTGAACTATTTGGGTGATATGTAACTGATTTGAAATTTCTGTTTTTTCAGGAAATTTACTTTGGAAAATTGCTTATACTTATTTCACCCTAATGGCTTGTATTGGTGCAAAAGATGATGAGAATAAGAGCAAAGGATGACAACGAGACAAATCTGCAACAATTTGACGGCGAAATTTGCAAGGTGTTTCAGTGGGTCCAAAAGAACATCTAACCTTGTTATCAGAATGGATACTAGCTCGATATACAATACAGTAGAAACCCTCATATCTGGAATTCCTCATATCCGGAGTTCCTCATATCCGTAATCCCTCATATCCGGAGTGCATCATATCAGGAATCCCGCATATCCGAAGATGATTTGGATGTGTATATTTGAACTAACTGGGTGATGTGTAACAGTTTTTCAGGAAATCCACTTTGGATAATTGCTTCTGCTTATTTCCCCCCTAATGGCTTGTATTCGTGCAAAAGATGATGGGAATAAGATGAAAAGAACAACTTTGGAGTTATCGCAAAAAGTGTAAATTTTAAACAGACTAGACGCTGGTGAAAGTTCATTGTAACTAATGGCTGAGTTGAACACAGGAAAGTCAACATTGTATGATATAAAATCTGCCAAAGAAACTATTCTCCAGCATTCACACTGTCACAATGAAAAAGGAAATAAAAAAACAAGGTTGTGATGAAACCTGGACTGAAATTGAAAAAGCTATTGAAAAGGTTGTCGGTTTCATGGAAAGAAAGCCAGCATTCAGCTATGATGATTTCTATAACGTACGCAGAGTGTCTTTCGTTTTAAAAAATTCAAGAACAAAAACAAAACGAAATGCGGAAAAAGTTGAGAATGACATGAGAAGAGAAAGAATCATCATGCAACAGCGTTTAAAAAATCCTCGTTACATTATTTGTTTTGCATAATCCTCGTTATATTATGTGTTTTGCATACGTGGCATACATAATTCAATGAATATTCATTAATATTACATAATTTATTTATTTTTCCTTCAAATCAATTCTATTCAATTATTTTTTTTACTATAAAAAAAATTGGAAATAAATGCTAAAGCTGATTTAAGTTCTTTTATTTTGATCAAAATATACCCCCCCACCATATTCAGAATTTGTAACCAATTCCTCATATCCGGAAGGCCTACTTCGTCCGCTTGTCAGGGATTCTACTGCATTTCCTTAAATCAATTATGTAAAATAAATTCAAGCAAAGACACCCAATATTCCTTAAAGAAGACCAGACTTCATCAATACTCACAATAGACTGGCACGGCAAAAAAATAATAAGAAGAAATTAGCAGAAACGACTTCACTTTTAGACTTCCAAAAACAGCAACAGATAGCAAGGTCACTCGGAGAGAAAATAATAATAATAAATAATAAAGATGCTGACTTTCCACACTGTCTCAAACAAAAGCTTAGGAAGGAAACCCCGTCAATGCTACAAAGAGGGATAATTTGAGAAACCTATTTTCCTAAAAGACCATTTTAATAGAAGGGCTTCATAAATATTAATCAGCAGCAGCGCTACCTTTTCGGTTAATGGTCCCTAGATGTTTCATTATAATATGACGACGAGATTAAATTTGAATCATGCGTGAAATGAAATTAAGTATTCAAATGGTACCTTTCGAAATAATCTACAAACTTTTGTTAAAACAAATACAAAATGGCTTCAGACATATAAAGAGAAAAATAAATGCCCCGACATAAAAATTAAGCACAAAAAAACGTCATTAATTTGTGCATCATTGAATATTTGTATTCTCGCTTTTTCATTGAAACTGAGAAAGTAATTTACTGTAATTTATAAAAAAAATAAAGCTGGGAATGACGATTGCAAATGTTAGAGTAAATGTTATTCGTTTTTATCGCCATTTTTTACTTTCGACACTTGATCTCAGACAAATTTAAACAGATAGCTTTTTAACTCTCTGCAAACTGTGTACAATTATCGAGCGCCTTTCCACGACCGATTACTTCCTGTTATGAAAACGAGGCCACACTAACTAGTTCTATGTAAAGAAATCGAAGAAAACGTGTTGGAACGAGTAGTGAAGGTTATTGATGGGAATGATGTCAAAATAGAGTCTTAATTTCTTAGAAAAAAAAAACTACACGCCTCTTTTCCCTACCGATTGGCTGCAGCCGTAACCCTCTCTCTCCCCACAGCGATCTTTCAACGACGAATAACGAGACGGTGGCAAGGGCAAGGGGAAGGGCTATTGTTAAGTTATTTTAAGCTAATTTCATAGTTTAGTCAGATATTATTTGTTGAGAATTAATAGAATCAGAGAAGTGATTGACAGTGTCTGTTAAGCGTGTGTCAGAAGGCGTGAGCTGAATTTATAAGATTCTATCCAAGTGTTTCGGGATGTCAGCCATGAAAAACGTTTCTTATTTTTACGTTGACGATCCACAGTCTCCTTCGATGTTGGCACCATATTTGCTCTCTGTACACAGATACACAAAAGATAATACTTACTATGGGTAAGGAAAAATTCTTTAATAAATTCGGTTTGTGTACCCTGTTCAAATTCCTCATATTTTTGTCTAGAACCTTGTATATGAATGTGTGTGAAGCACTAGTGGGATTAAATTGTTGTTGATACACAGATGACACAGTACTGATAGCAGACACGGAAAAGAAATAAAAAAAAAAAACTCTTACAGAAGGTTGCAAAGGAGAGCGAGAGGAAGGGACTAAGCATAAACTACAAGAGATAATGCATGGTCATCAGTAAAAGGATGAACCTGAAATCCGATTTACAGGTCGGGACACTAAAATCAAGCTGGTGTAGAAATTTAAACATCTGGGAAGTGTTTTCACAGAGGACGGAAAGTGTGACACTGAGATCCGAAGACGTATTAGGATGACCAAAGACGCATTCCAAAAGCTAGGCAGAGTATTACGAGACATGAAGATTTTGTTTGTAACAAAGAGTACTGAACTGCTCCGTGATATCTGTCCTCCAAATATTGGACGGTTTCTTCAAAGATGAAGAGACCCGAAGCAACGGAGGTATGGTTCTAAAAAAAGCTCCTAAGGATATCATGGACCGAGCGTGTGAGCAACGATGAGGTTTTGTAAAGGATGCAAACAAGGATGAAGCTTATACTTAACATGACGAAGAGGCAGCTAGAGTGTCTGGGAAACGTAATGAGAAATGAGAGCTTGGAGAATCTGATACTCACAGTTTGAATAGAGGGAAAGAGAGACAAAGAAAAGCAACACATGACATATCTAGTGGGCTTAATCAACTCGATGACAAAACATGGCCTGAGCGAAGTAGCAAAAGGCCAAAAGTTATTGAGAGCAACAAGGGATGGGAGGAAGTGGAGAGCCATGATCTTCTACGTCTTGAAGGGAAACGGCCCATAAAAAGAAGTATGTGGAATATCTCTGCGATCATTATGTAATATATTTTGAGGTATCTTGATGTTTCGCCGATGTACACTAATGAGCATTAATGAATATTTTGTATATACCTGTTGTGTTGTTTTTGTTGCGATGTCGTTTGATGTTAACGATATCACTTATTGTTTTAGTGGTGGTGTTGATGAATTTTATATCAAGACTTTTAATCTCAAGAGAAAAATTAAAAAAAAATCAGGAGTAAGCTTAGGCTTTTATTTAAAGGTCCTTAGAATCTGTAGCCTACTATTTCTTCCCAAATTAAAGAAATTCATCGAAAACCCCTTCAAACACTGCCAATGCTAGAATTATTTCCCGGGCAAAGCCAAACTCAAAGTCTACAAAATCCACACAAAAAATACAAAAATATAAAAGTCCTTAAATAATAATAGTCCCGAAAGCCATATACAAAATCTAACAAATAATTCTACCAACCAACACTATAAGGACCACCATCGAAATAAGCCTTGATATATATTCAACACAGGCGTGAAATAGTAATTAAACGAACGCCTCGTTGAGTTACTAATTGCCAGCACGCCGTTGCCCGAACTACAAAAGGAACTGTTCAACAAACCAAAGGGCTACACAATCGAAGAGGCCGTTAAATTAGCCCGTTCACATGAAGCATTAGCAGTATATGTCAGCCAACTCCACCAGCTACAGGGATTAACACAGATAGCCACAATAAATTGTGGTACCCACCAACCTCAAGATAGATAGAAAATACGGATAGGCTTTCTAAAATTGTGGACGCAACCACCGATTTGGCAAAGAACACTGCCCTGCCAAGAACGACACATGCAGCACTTGTGGCAAAGTAGGCCACTGAGCTGCAGTCTGCATCTCGGGAAAACACAAGAGCCGACAAGGATAAATCCTAGACTAACGGTCGTAACCTGTCGAGACACTGACAACAGGAGTTTGGCAGGAAATTCGACAGCATCGCCATACATGAGGACCAAGCCATAGCTGACATAGACCCAGGGATGGAAACCCTCTCTTTTAGCTCCATCGAAACCAACAGTGGAAAATCACCAAATATACATGGCCCTCGAAATGAGGCATTTGTTGATTTAAACGTCAAGTTGATGGACCACCCAGACACTCATACTTTTAAACTGAAGGTAGATACAGGGGCACAAGGAAACACACTGCCTATCTCATTTTCCGCAAGATGTTCCCAATCAGTATAGCTGAAATCCAATATTTGGGTCACTCATCTCAACGCAATGCCTACTAACAGCCTAGAAAAACATTGATAAACTGTTATGGCACCACAAATATTAGGTGCAAATACAAGAACCCTCTGTGGCTGGATAACCAATTCTACATGGTTTTCCAGAAGCAGCCATATTGGGCCTGCCAACATCGGTAGCACTTAAAGTAGTGACAATGAACTATGCTATATCAGTCCAGTATCAACACATGAACAATGTAGCTGGCCTAATGCGCTTCTACTCTGACAGATTCGACTGTATTGGTGAATCCCGGAGGATTCACAAGCTCGCTGTTACCCCTAGTTTGCCATGTCACATAGATCCACCGAGAAGGACACCGATAGCCATGCGCGAAAAAATCAGAGCTGAGCTCGACAAGATTGAATCACAAGGAGCCATTTACCGTATTGAAAAACCTATACACTGGGTAAGCTCCCTTACATATGTCACCAAACCTGACAACACAATAAGAGTCTGCCTAGACCCACGAGCACTAAAAAAAGCTCTCATACTACGGTCATACTAGAAAATCCCGAAGAGCTTAATCATTGATTTGCAGGAGCAAAATTCTCAAAACTAGTCCATGAAGCTCGATTACCAGGATCTTCGTCGCCATATTTATTACAACGTTTCGGCCGTTCAGTATCTGTCTATATTTCTGAGAAGAGGTATTATGTCAACTATTTACATTATTCGGACTATTGTCTTCATTTTTGTCGCCATATTTATTACAAAGTTTCGGCCGTTGTACGATCTGGTCCTCTTCGGGTGTTTGGAATGTCGAAATGACCTCTTTATTTGGCTCACTGGGCAGACTGTTCTTGTTCCACGTGCCATGTTTTAAAGAGTGTGAGTTCAATACCCGGTTAAGGCAGTGGAGAACTTTCAGAGGGGAAATTAACAGGAGATAACTGATAACTGACATCCATTAAACATGGCACGTAGAACTAGAACAGTCTATCCCAGTGAGTGAAATAAAGGGTTCAGTTCGACATTCCAAACACCTAAAGAAGGCCGAAACGTTGTAATAAATACGGTGACAAAGATGAGGACAATAGTCTGAATAATGTAAATAGTGACATATGAGAGACCAGCTCTCGGTTGATGATGGTCTTAAAGGACAACAAATCTCCATTCCCCAGACACTTCAAGAAGACATTCTAAAACAGCTTCATACCGCTGACTTAGGACAGGAGAAAAACAAAAACTCCTCGCCAAGGACACTGTATACTTGATAAACATAAACAGAGACATCGAACAGTTCACGCAGTCATGCAGAATCTGTCAACAGCATCAGCCATCCCAAATGCAAGAGCCCCTTATACAACACGACATCCCAACAAAGCCATGAGACATAGTTGACACAGACCTGTTTGATCTCCATGGAAGTCAATGGTTGATCATAGCCGACTATTACGCCAAATACTCTGTAGACAAACACCTCCCTGTTCATTCACCAAGCAGTTTTATAATGAACATCACACGCCAAGTTTTGTAGACTTTGGCATACCGTCAACGATAATGGACCACACTTCGACAAGGGTTTGTAGCGTGTTCATTTTTATTAACTTTTGTTGTATCAGTTATTACTTAATAAAAATCAACACGCTACAAACCCTTGTCTGAATGATTGGATCTCTCTGTATCCTTGGAAACAGTGAATTATGATTTATTTTGTACCTTTAAAACGCAGTAAATTTAAAAAAATAAGTCACTCCAAAATTCGCTTCAGGATTAAAAGGAACTAATGATGTTTTTTAATTTAATTACAAGATTAAATTCGATGTTTTTAGCTTCCATTTTTGAAACATGGTTATTACTGTGTAGCGGAAAAAACATATTTTCAATCAGTTAATTTAGAATATATATATATATATATATATATATATATATTGTTAAGCATTCAACTGAAATACAATTCAGTCAAACGCAGATTATCGTTGATATTGTTTCAATTCGGAGGCTGACAATATTAACAAAAATGGAGTATTAAGGTAAATGGAAATAAAAAAAGAAATAAAAAAAATTTTCTACTTAGAATCAGAAAGAAACTGTTACAGGGTGCATAATGAAAGGAGCCTTGGAGAATTTTTTTTCGAAGCAAGAGGAATAGAGAAAAGCAACCAATAAGTAGGATACGTGCTTTCTTAAATGGTTGCTAGAACAGGAAGGAGTGATAACAAAAGGATAGTAAACTTAAAAGGCTACAAAGGAAAGAAAGTTGTAGAGAGACCTAATTGCCCATGATCTGAAGAGACATAGCGCGTAAGAGTAGCGACCCAATCTTCTTTAAGCGCTGCATACCGTTTAAACATTACGTATTTTTCTAGATTTATTAAAAACAGACCAAGCACTCGCGTTGCTAAAATCTTCACAGTAATAAAGCGATCGTCAGTGAATGAAACCCTCCTTTTACCTCTTTTTTTTTTTTTTGCCCTTCCTGGACGGATATCGAATCCACCGACCAGTCGATAGTCCTATTCTTCCTTGCCCCAGACCAGCACCGTATAATTACTTCCTGCAATGTCGTCAGAATCAACTTTTCCAACAACGAAACGACCGCAGATGAGCGTTTATGCGCTATTGATAGGCCAAATTAATCCGCCTCCATCGATAATCCATGTGAAAGTCGAACCCCGTGCCTCAATCTCCCCCACCAAAAAAAAAAAGCTAATTACAAACCGTGGCTATTCCCCCTCACCAGTCCGTCTGAACTGTCCATACTTGATTCTTAACGCCCAGCTTTAAACTCGACGGCAGTTCACGATTAAAAGATAGAAAAATAAAAATAAAAAAAGTAAAAATATGGAAGAAGGCGTTCCGAAGTAAAAGAAAAAATTGACGTTGGCGCGAAAGGCGAGGTTTGCAGAGAGTAACGATTGGCATTCCCCAAACGAGTCTATTAAGTTCGAATGGAGGGAGTGAGATTTCTACGTTTATAAGCATAGGAAGTGGCAGAAAACAGAAAAAAAAGGCCCTGGATAATATTACCCTTGATATATTGACGTATTTGCACCTAGCCACAGAATATTTACACTTTTTGTACTTGAAAAACCGGCGCATAAAAATGTTCCTACCAAATGTCTTCAACTTTAGCGATTCGTATTGAGGATGGATTTGGTTTGGTTTGGTTTGGTTTGGTTTAATGCAATGGGTTATTTAATGCTGACAAGATTTTTATTGCTCGTAATATTTTTTTCCAAAAATGTATTGCTGGTAATATTTTTTTCCAAAAATGTATTGCTGGTAATAATCTTTTTCCAAAAATGTATTGCCGGTAATATATTTTTTTTCAAAATCTATGGCTGGTAATAATTTTTTTCCAAAAATGTATTGCTGGTAATATATTTTTTCAAAATTTATGGCTGGTAATATTTTTTTTTCAAAAATGTATTGCTGGTAATATTTTTTTTGCAAAAATGTATTGCTGGTAATATTTTTTTTCCAAAAATGTATTGCTGGTAATTTTGTTTTCCAAAAATGTATTGCTGGTAATATTTTTTTACCAAAAATGTATTGCTGATAAATTTTATCTTTTTCAAAAATGTACTGCTGGTAAATTTTTTTTCCAGAAAAGTATTGCTGGCATTAAAACCTATTTTTAAACTTTCATAGTGTTTTGACCCCTATTTTGCCAATAGCTGAGACCTTGATAGGTGCTACCACCCTGTGTCAGGTTGGACCTGGGAACTCCTGCAATTAAGAGGTGGTTCCTCAAAAACTCCTGATCAAAGGCCTTGCTGTCGGATGTAGTTTATCGTATTACTCATGACGAGAATGTAGTTTATAGTCTTTCCGCGGACGGGTACATTGAGGAATCGGAGATACAATTTCGAATTGTAGTCGATATCCTTACATTTAAATACTTGCTAATGTCTTTGGGTAAGGTATAAATCCATCTCTTCTCTCCCTAGATATAGTCAAATACTAGGACAGATCAGATACTATAGCCTTGGTTGGCATCGTGTCTAGGAGAAGGAAAACGAAGAAATCAAACGAAACTGGAGTGGGTTGGATATCGTCAGGCTGTTTTCCCCAAGAAACACCACTGTTGCTATGATTGTAGTAGATGCTGTGCTCCTTAGACCCCCAAGGCGTTAAGGGAATCTGTAATGTAAGCTAAGCTATATATATATAGCGAGTATGACCGTATTCGGAACGTAATTACCCCTTATCAGAAAATATATAAAAACAAACCTAAATTCAATTTATTTAACTATTAGGGTGTTCGGAAATAATTATGTTTTATAAGAAAGGATATAAAACAAATGTAAATTAAATTATTTAAATATTAGGTTCTTCGGAAAGTAATTACGTTGTATCAGAATGTATATAAAACAAATGTGAATTAAATTTATTTAAATATTAGGTTCTTCGGAAAGTAATTACGTTGTATCAGAATGTATATAAAACAAATGTAAATTAAATTTATTTAAATATTAGGTTCTTCGGAAAGTAATTACGTTGTATCAGAAAGGATATAAAACAAATGTAAATTAAATTTATTTAAATATTAGGTTCTTCGGAAATTAATTACGTTGTATCAGAAAGGATATAAAACAAATGTAAATTAAATTATTTAAATATTAGGTTCTTCGGAAAATAATTACGTTGTATCAGAAAGGATATAAAACAAATGTAAATTAAATTTATTTAAATATTAGGTTCTTCGGAAATTAATTACGTTGTATAAGAAAGGATATAAAAAAATGTAAATTAAATTATTTAAATATTAGATTCTTCGGAAAGTAATTACGTTGTATCAGAAAGGATATAAAACAAATGTAAATTAAATTTATTTAAATATTAGGTTCTTCGGAAATAATTACGTTGTATCAGAATGTATTTAAAACAAATGTAAATTAAATTATTTAAATATTAGGTTCTTCGGAAATTAATTACGTTGTATCAGAAAGGATATAAAACAAATGTAAATTAAATTTATTTAAATATTAGGTTCTTCGGAAAGTAATTACGTTGTATCAGAAAGGATATAAAACAAATGTAAATTAAATTATTTAAATATTAGGTTCTTCGGAAAGTAATTACGTTGTATCAGAAAGGATATAAAACAAATGTAAATTAAATTTATTTAAATATTAGGTTCTTCGGAAAGTAATTACGTTGTATCAGAAGGATAAAACAAATGTAAATTAAATTATTTAAATATTAGGTTCTTCGGAAAGTAATTACGTTGTATCAGAAAGGATATAAAACAAATGTAAATTAAATTTATTTAAATATTAGGTTCTTCGGAAAGTAATTACGTTGTATCAGAAAGGATATAAAACAAATGTAAATTAAATTATTTTAATATATAAGTTCGGAAAGTAATTACGTTTTAGTAGATATTTTATTGTTAGGGTGGATTATTATTGTTGTTAAGTATTTAAATGAATTTTAGTCTAATTTTTTTTATTTGAATTTCTCAGGATGTATATAGACACAAATATAAATTAATTTATTTAAATATTAGAGTCTTCGAAATGTAAGTGTGTTTTAACCATACGGATATAAAACAACTGCAAATTAAATATATCTGCTTATTAAAATGATCAGAAAATAATTACGTTTTATTAAAAGTATGTAAAAACAAATGTCGTTGTCAGCTTTATCTCGTACTAGCAGCATGGCCCGGCGTTGCCTGTGATTGATTAAAAACTCGTACGACTCATACAGCAATCGTTATCACTTGACTTAAAATATATATTTGCCCTTCCTTGCCTTTAAAGGAGTGCCCTTTTCCGTGCTGATGTTGCTACATGCCTTACTTTTTGCCTATCTCACACTGCGAATTTTTTCTAAGCTCTATACTAAACATTAAATCTGTTACGAAAAAAGAACTAAACAAAATGGACACAAAACGATCAGCTTTAAAAAAGGACTCGAAAAAAACCGAATGAAAAAAGAATGTTAACAACAAATACTTTTTCACACCCAACCCAGTTCTACGGAATCAGAATCGACGTTGAGTTTAAGCAAGCGAATGATCCAATTGGGGTAAAGTGCCATGCAGATTTAAATTTTTCACACAGTGACAAATGCAGCTATCGATTTTTTTTTTGCATGCTAGCATGTTAGTTAACATTCGTGTCAGTCAGCTGTTGGCTCTTACGCTGGCTAATAGAATCTTCCTGCCTATTCGTGGCAGCCAGCTATAGGCTCTCACTCTGGCCAGTAGAAAATGGCCGCAAACTACATGAAAACTGCCGTAGGAGCATGAAAAAATCGATTATTTCCACTATCGATGGGAGTGGGGAAATGCAAAGTCGGTCTTGGCCTTCCCGCTAACTTGGATCATGTGCATGTAATTTTGGTGCAAATCCGTCGAAAATTGCGACCGTTACACACACACACACGCAAACACACACACACACACACACACACTGCCTTTTATAGATAGAGATCCAAGAATTTAATTTCTTTTTTCTGATCGCTTCCCTTATGATGATGACGTTGATGACTACATTCACCCCCAACATATAAATTCAGGAATCTTCCAGTCTTATAAAAAACCTGCTTCAGTCACACATTCCATATTGCCGTCTGGCCTTGCAAGAATGTCTTGGAGGTGAATGAAAACCAGAGGAGTAGAAAGTGCCGATGGCGTGAATTTGTTTAAGGTCAATCTAAGCTTGCCATGAAGTGGACCGCACACTTGATCACATGAGATTCCTCTTCGGCACATATGTAATCAGACTTGCCGGTATCCAGTTATCAAACTGAAACGGGGAGCTTCTGAAAATTTCGAGTGACGCCTTCTGTAGCATATCCGTTATGCGTAGCCCTCTCCATCAGCTGTATTGCAATCCTCATCCGCTTGTTCCACCATTGGGGTCTTTAGGGTTAATGGCGCATAGTCTATTAACGTGTTCGGCCTTACCGCTAAGGGTGGCCCTCACAGGAGTTTAGAACGCCCAATAAAATAATTCTATTTCATTTGACCTCAAGCCCCTCTACTACGACTAGGGGCGATGATCAGAAATAAAAACAAATGTAACTTAAATTTATGTAAATATTGGGGTGTTCTGAAAATAGTTACGTATTATCAGAAAGGATGTAAATACAAATGTAAATTAAATTTCTCTAAATATTAAGGTGTTCGGAAAGTAATTACGTTTTATGAGAGAGACATTGTATTGTTAGGCTGGATTATTCTTGTTGTGAATTATTTAAATGACTTGTAATTTAATTTTGGATTTGAATTTACGCCCAGATTAAAATTTAAGATTTAAAATAAGGTTTTGAATAGGAATTATAAATTCGGATTCTGTTGTTAGCAAAAGGAAAAACGTTTGGAAATCAAGTGGGTAACTCTAATTTTATCGTGAAAATAAAATATTTATTTTACATGGATGACTTAAAGTTGTATGCTAGGAATGACAGCGAGCTAAAAGGTCTCCTGAAAACTGTAAAAAGTCAGTCGTTTAACAAAGAATTAGTCACAATTATTTATTCACATGTAGTCGAATTGTTGGGGACAGGAAAAGGAAAATAAAATAAAATGGAAGTCAAAAGACTTCTATAAGGCAATAAAGAACGAAAATGGCGGCTAAGACTATCGGAGAAAAAAAAAGCCCCCTTTCTGAACATGACGTTATGCATTTATTCTAGATGTTAAAATATCAAAATAACAGTTAATATGCGACATAATACTTTCGACAAGAAAGAAAATAAGAAAATAATGACAATGAATTTAGAATAGATGCGTAAATAAAAAAAAAATATACAAAACTTTTTACGAACTTAACAGAACGGTATATGGCTATAAGATATCTCAAAAGAAAATAAGCCATCTATTTTACATGAATGATTTAAAGTTGTGAGCTAGGAATGACCGTTAGCTGGAAGGTCTCCTGAAAGCACTAAAGGAAATAAAATAATAATAATAATTTAATAATAAAAATGAGATTACCGTAAGGCATTCGATAGTGCCTCTCATTCCTGGATCTTATATATATATATATATATATATATATATATATATATATATAGCAGGTATCGCCTGTCGTCATCAATTTCATCAAAGTATATCGATATAGAAAAGAAAACTACACCTCAAACAACTTTTCATTAGAAAACTTTCAGGCAAATATCATGCATATAATGTAGATCCTAAATGCATGTTCTGTGACAAATATAAGGAAACCAAAGACCATCTAATCTCAGGATTTCCTGTAGTTGCGCCAAATGAATATAAAAATCGTCACGATAGAGTGGGGTAATACTTACACTGGACAATGTGCAAAGATTTTGGAAAAGATGTTAATAAACGTTGGTATGTGTTATGGTGAAACACACCTATTCTATAATTAATAGACTCTCCCACCTAATATAAGTAGGAGTAGTAAAAAAAACGAGGGTCAGTCGAGGTCGGACGACCGGCTGAACGGTTGAACTCTCTGCATTCGGGCGGGGTGAAACACGAACGAGGCTACGCCGAAGGGCGGAGTCTCGTTCGGGGAGGTAAACCGACCCTGAACCCGTTTATACGGGTTCAAAGGGTATATTTTTGGCCGAGCTCACGGCCTCGGAGATCCCACGTTAAACCGGCCTTGTGCCACATGATACCCTCGTGGGGGGATGACTAAATACTAGTCGAGGTCGGACGACAGTAGTCGACAGTTAGTCGAATACGAAAGTAGTCAGCAACCACAACAAGATTACTCTGCGTAATACCTATTGTATCAAGTTCCTAACGTTTTGTATGTCGAACTATTTAGGACCGATTTAGTACAGATACAAGCCTCCACTGCGAAATATGTCCACAACAATATGAACATCACCCAGCATCGGTTACAGAAATGCAAGACATCAGTATTCCGAAAAATCAAGCAAATTTCCCAGGCATAAATCTCAAAAACCGAAAAGAAAAAACTTGCTTCCTAATTGATATGGCTTACCCAGTAGACTGTAACATAGAAATCAAGGAATTTGAAAATCTATCAAAGTATAAAGCCTTGGAAAAAGAAATAGAAAAAAATGTGGAAATTTAGCCATAACAATGCACCACTACCTGCTTTAGGTGTTCTAGCAGACTTGGTAGGCAGTGTAACCATAGCATAATTCGATGAATAAATATATATATATATAATATAATATATATATATATATATATATATATATATATATATATATGAAAAAATATACAGAAAAACAAACAAAAATCTTAATATGCAATTATGCTGTATTAACGTTAATATAAAGTCAACGTAGGACGTTTCGGTCTATTTTAGACAATCATCAGGACATATTCATAAAACATAATTAACATTAGAACATATAAAATTCAACATGGAAAGACAATGGACATAAGAGCACAACTAATCCAAACAGATAACTGAAATTTTTATATAAGATCAGCGTTCCGTTTAAATATGATCACGTCGTCGTCACGTGGGCGATGTTGTGAAAACGTATTCGAAGATGATTTCAAAATATTAAACAAGTTCGATTGAACTATTTTCTCATATAAACAGTTCAAGAAATCCATTCCGTTGATATAGGAATACGCAGAGATCAATAGGTTCTTATATCTTCATACAAGCTTGAAGTCCTCCACGTTACAAAGCAAATCAAAAATGATTTCAAAATATTAGACAGGCACGATGGAACAATTTTAAACAGTTCGTTAATAAATCCTTTCCTTACTTACAGGAATAGGCGGAGATCAATAGATTCTTATATTTTCGTACAAGCTTGAAGTCTTCCATGTTATAAAGTAAATTCAGGTTTGTATTTCCAGTAGACAGTATGTAAGCAAATATATACTTCATACCGTCGGATATATATATATATATATATATATGTAGTAAAGTTAATAAATCCGTTGGTATATAATGCAAGTGGATCATATAATATAAATAATATTAGGATCCACTATATATATATATATATATATATATATATATATAGTAGCATTAATAAATCCGTTGGTATATAATGCAAGTGAATCCTAATAATATAAAATATTAAAACTGATCCACAAAAAGAACTCAAGGTATTTATTATTACAAAGCAAAAAATATCAGGTGATTTTGCATTTTATTGTGCATTATCTCTCTCTCTCTCTCTCTCTATATATATATATATATATATATATATGTAAATCGTGCCCTGTCCATTGAATAGTGAATATATGATCAGCAGCCACATTCAATACTTTAAATCTGTTTGCCGATCCCACTATCCCCCATGACTTTATTGCACCCCCCGCCTAATTCTCTTTTTGTCGCACCTTGACATTATCCCGTTGATAATCTGACTGCTCCTTCAATTGACAAATGCGGAAGCGATGCCCTAACGCCCTAGCTAACGTTCCCCTCCCGTTTCCCGCGCTTAACTGTTTTCCACTTCCGCCTACAGCCTTTCGCAATAACGTATGGCATCCATTAGAGAGTCCGACTTTATGGCGGTTATCTCCTCCTTATTTTCGAAACTTTCCCAAACACGTTAGCCGGCCGAAGGTCATCAATCACCTCTGTGAACGAAAGTCCTTTATTCTGTCCGACTGTGGGCGGATATCCGTTTGATACAAATGAGAACTTAGGTACATACCTTCAGATTGTGGATGACGAATCTCTTTTGCTGGCGAAAGCAGACTGAAAAAAGTAATATTTACGTAAAAAAAATAAGCTCAAACTAATGATCACTTTCTAAATCAGAAAAAAATGGTTTGAATGTTGAATGAAAGAATTGATAGCGCGTACGCTGATTAACTTCATAAATCTTTAGTATTTGGATTAAGTAAATAATTAATAAACAATCTCGGATTTAGATTTAGAATATTGTTATGATGTTGATTTGGGGTTAGTAGAGACAAACGCCAAATAACACGTAACAATAAAAAGGGTTTTAATAGGTTGGTAAAAAGGTACAGAAATCGCCTGAGTAGTCAATAACTAACTCAGCTAAGAACTTCTCTGTCTATCTGTCTTCCCCCCATGTCAACTGACATGCCACTATTTAAAGTCTTTGTTCACAGACGCAGACAAGTTCATCTTCAAGAGGGGTGGTAGGTTTCCGACACAACAGATATATTACCGGTACACCATCAGCACAGGTCATTTCCCGACTAATCAGGTAGATTTAAGATTTATTTTTATTTTGGGTCTATTTTTCAAACAAAGACGTTATTGCATAAATGTGCTAATGTAATCTGGTTTTTACTAAATTTCGTATCAAACTGTGGATAAGGATAGGTAATCTGCCTCTGAGTTCAGGCTTGTGGATATCTTTTATGATCTGAGATATCCATGTTGTTTCGCAGTTCGTTCCTTACAAATTCATCAAGCCGTACCAAATTGCCTGTTGTATTCTTTTGCCTACTGAAACCATTTTGGGGGTTGGTGAGGTGTTTATATTCGAGGTATCATTGGTTCAGCATTCTTTTGAATGCTTTGCCTAAACAATTGGTAAGGTCTATAGGTCTAAATTTTCTGGACTTGTTTTTTTTTTTCTAAATTTAGCTACGAGGATTATTGCAGCTTTTTTTTCCAGCGACCTGGAATTTCATTGTTTGTCCATATAAGGTTGAAGATATCTAAAAGATAGTTTTGAGATTTAGTGGGTAATTATTTTAGAAATCCATAGGATATTTCGTTTAGTCCAGTAGCTAGTGTTCCTTATTAAATTGTTAAATCCAAGGAGGTTGTTGTAGCTTTCGTAGTTTTGTGTGCTGAAGTTCAATGTGTCTTTTTTTTTATTATTTGCATTGTTCGGACTGTTGTCCTCATCCTTATTGTCATGTTCACGACGTTTCAGCCATGGTACGCTTCGCCCATCTTCAGGTGATTGGAATTTCGAACTGAACCCATTATTTCGTTCACCAGGGTAGATTATTCTAGTTCCACGTGCCATGCCTCTTCCGGATGTATCAGTTATTTCCTTTTAATTCAACTCTTCAAGTTTTTGTTCACCATTGTCGTAGCTAGGTATGGAACTCAAAACTCTTTGGAATCACTGGATTCAAGCAAAACTTATATCCACTGGGTGATATGACCTTGAGGACAATGGAACCATCCTCATAGACCACATGGCCCAGTGGACAACAATGTAAATAATGTAATTAATTACAATACTTTATCTCAGAAATATTGACATATCATTTTGTCCTATCTTAAAGAATTTCTTATTCTCCTTGTCTTTGGTGGAGTTTTTTTGGAGAAGGTTTCGGCTAACAGATTTGCAATGTCGGTTTTTGCTGTTAAACCTTTGAGTCCTGAGCACCAGTTTACCGGTGGTGGAGAAAAATGACGTAATATTTAGACACCGGTTGAACGGTGGGTAAACATTAGTAACTATTTATATATCTACCGTGAAACATCAATTATTTGCGAATTTTGAATCAGGAACTCAGGAAGAAGGGTTGAAATTGCTCAGGAACGCAGAAGTCAAAGGGTTAATCAATATTTCTTACTTTTCTTTCCTTATTTCCATCTCCTCAGCTGTCAAGAAAGAAAGACGACCTTTCTTTTCCCGCTTCTTTTCCTTCTTTCATTCCTTTTCATCAGGAACTCATGCAGAATGATTGAAATTTTCAGGTACGTAGGACTCAAAGGGTTAATCAATATTCCTTACTTCTCTTTCGTTATTTCCTTCTCCTCCGTGGTTAAGAACGAAACCCTTTGAGCCCTGACCACCGATTTACCGGTGGTAGAGAAAAATGACGAAATGCCCAGCCACCAGTTGAACATAGGTAGAGAAAAATGACTTAATGCCCAGCCACCGGTTGAACGATGGGTAAACACTTGTAACTATTTTTATATCTACCGTGAAACATTACATATCAATTATTTGTGAATTTTGACTCAGGAGCTCAGGCAGAAGGTTTAAAATTGTTCAGTAACGCAGGACACAAAGGGTTAATCTATATTTCTTATTTCTCTTTCCTTGTTTCTATCTCCTCCATGTTCAAGAAAGACAGACGACATTTCTTTTTTCTGTTTCTTTTCTGTTTTTCATTCCTTTTCGTTATTCTTTTTTAACCATTTGAGCTCTGACCACCGCTTTACCGGTGGTAGAGAAAAATGGCGTAATGCCCAGCCACCGGTTGAAACATTACATACCAATAATTTGCGAATTTTGACTCAGACAGAAGGGTTAAAATTGTTTAGGAACGCAGGGTTCAAAGGGTTAATAAGCTCTGATTTGTGGAAAGGCGTGTTTTCGTCGATAGATTTCTTATCATGTTTCATATTGTTTTGGTTTTGTATTTGAATTTAGTTTTTTTACATAGTTTTGCCAGCATGTTCTTTTTGTTTCTTTTTCTTTTTTTGTTTTTTTTTGTCTCTTTTTTTGTTGTTGTTGTTGTTGCGTGCTATCGCTCTGTTCATTTTGAATTCGTTTAGATTGTCTGTGATTGGCTGTGTTTCATATCTTCTGAGGGTTGATTTTCATATTGCTTTTTTGCAATCTCCGTTAAAGCAGCGTTTGTTATGTTTGGCTGATTTAGAGATTTTGGGTATATATCCTTCGTCAATTGATATAAAGGTTTCTATTTTCGGTGTTGTCCTTGTCACATAGACTTTTAAATTTGATCCGGTTTGCCTTGCTGAGTTTCTATTTAGTTTTTTTTTCTGTTCTCAGGCATTTATGTTTTCGAGGATGATTGGGAAGTCGTCACTACTGTGAGGGACATGAAAAACTAGTTCATGAATGTAGTGACGTCACACAGAAATATATCTATGGCGGTGAATATGCCTGTTGCTGGGTGAAGGTATGTGTGATGTTTGTTTTTGAGGAGGATCGTTGGATATAGTGGTCCTTGTCATATAGACTTTTAAATTTGACCCGGTAGGCTTTGCTGAGTTTCTATTTAGTTTTCCTTCTGTTCTCAGGCATTTATATTTTCAAGGTTGATTGGGAAGTGGTCACTACCGTGAAAGCCATGAAAAACTTGCCAGCTGAAGTTCATTTATTTAGTGGCGTCACACAGGGATATATCTATGGCGGTGAATATGCCTGTTGCTGGGTGAAGGTATGTGTGATGTTTGTTGTTGAGGAGGATCGTTGGATGTAATTAGCTTTTCAATTTGTTTACTTTTTTTTATCTGTGGTTTCATTGCCTCAAATCATATTGTGGCTGTTTAAATCGACTAGTATCAGGAATCCTTTTGGCAGTGTCTTTATCAGTTTGTTTATTTCGATTTCGTAGATGGTATCCTGTGGTGGTATGTATAGAGAATGCGAAGCGTATATTGTCGCCATTTTATATTTCTAATTTCGCGCATGCACGTTGTTTTTTTTTATTTTGCCGATCGCACAGTATAGTAAGGTCAGTTGAACACCGTCTGTAACAAAAAAGTGCATCATAACTCACTCTGCCAGAAATTAGGAAACGATATGTTGTACTTCTTGGCTTTCGCGCCGGAATCTCCAATACAAACATTTAAGAATGTTTGAGTGTCAATCTGAGGACAGTGCAGATGATTCACAAAGAGTTGGATGAGTCTAATGGTGATTACGAAAGGACGGCAGCTTGTAAAACTTACTCTAATCGTTCTGATA
>CAHIKZ030001979.1:3985000-4017500 GCA_903632075.3 Acanthosepion pharaonis
AGAGAGTCTGTTTCGCTGTATCACAGCACATCAGTGTGGCCTAGACATCCGATTGCATTAAGCCTGGATCGAAACCCGACAGAATTGGCCGCAGTCGGAGATTTTACCCCTGAGCCATGAGCGGAATAGAGGAATGCGAATTTTTTACGTATTTATTCTTCAAATAAACACGCAATGTTACGACATGTCTCATTAAATAATTTATTCAAGTTTTGTTTACTTATTGTTAAGAGAACCCGCTCATAAGTACGGAGAAGTTTCTTAGTATCCTTATGAAAAGAAGAAAGAACGTTACCATTTTGATGCATCTTGTTCCGAGTACTTTCGACATTAGTACAATGTCATCATCAGGGTCTTATTTTTACTACGACAAAATTCTTGTGTTCATATACAAATTAAATTTTGCAATAGCAGGATATGTGAGCAGGCATATATGATTTTTACATACTACCATGCGAATTGTAATGGACGTGTGGCTGCACGGCTGTATGAGATTGTTTTTCCAGACCGAAGGCAGCCGAGTCATTCAACCTTTGCTACAGAGAGATGATCCGTAGCACCAAAACTATGGTTCGAGGAAGACCGACAACCACATCTACGCCTGACCACGAAGAACACATTCTACAGGCTATCGGAGACGATCTATGTACCAGCACACGTCAAGTGGGCCTAGCATGTTGTACATCTGTTGTACCACATGTAGGGTACTTCAACAGCTGCTCCTGTATCCGTATAATTATCAGTGTGAGGCAGGGTCTTTCGCCCTCTGATCACTCACCACGGGAGAACTTTTGCCGATTTTTATTTCACAAACTTCCGGTCTGTTTTTTGTCTATCCAGTCTTGTTTACAAATGAAACAACATTTGGGAGACATGGAATAACAAATGCAGAAAATCAATATTTGTGCGCGACTCGGAATCTCCATGGTGCAATACAGGCTAGGCACCTGTAGCAGTTTAGGAATAACGTGTGGGTTGGAATTGTAAATGACTGTCTGGTAGGTCCATATGTTCCCCAGTACGTCTTACAGGGCTGTCTACATGGACTGTTTCAAACACACTTCCAGACCTGCTAGAGGATGTACCCCGGCTAATACGAATACGGATGTGGTTCATTTATGATGGGGCTCCAGCACATTTAAGTCACATTGTCTGCGACACTGACATCTTACTTATTATAAAACTCAGATTGTGTGTGTGTCTGTGTGTGTGTGCGTGTGTGTGTGTGTGTACGTTTATATATTGGATCGTATTTCCTACATTTTTCAACCGATTTCAACAAAACTTCACAGGACTGCGTAAAATTACCTTAAGGTGGTTCTGACAGCGCCAAAAATTGGAAAAACACAATTGTTTTTACACGAAATCAATTTGAAAACACGATAAAACACGATTCTGTCGCCAGAATGAAAGGGGGACAATTCATATCGAGTTATACTTATTATAAAACCCTGGTTGTTTGTGTGTGTTCGTTTATATATGGAATCGGATTTCCTACATTTTTCAACCGATTTCAACAAAACTTTTTTTTTTTGGCAGGTAGTTTTTCTTATTGTCTTGTCACTTTTTTCCTTATTTTTACATTCAGAATGCTTTAAAAATTCCATTTACAAGACAATTGTTTATAATAAAATTCTATTCAATCGGGAGACTCATAACGATTGAAAACAATGTTTTTGTTTGAGTTTGGGTTTGACCAATTCGTAAAACAAAAACAACAAAAAAACTAATTAAGACATGCGTGTCCGTCAATCTTAAACAATAATCTTTGTCAATTTTATTTTTCAGTCTTTATGATGGTCGATACTTGATCTATCTCTTACTGTTACATCCTCGGGCAACGCCGGGCTCTACTGCTAGTCTACCATGAAAAATGAATAGGTAAGGGAGGACAGGTTCCATGGCTTGCATGTTCCTCTGACTTCAAACCTTTGGATTTTTATTTGTGGGGGGGGGGCACCTAAAAAAATGGCTTCTGCAGAAGATATTAGTAATGCAGAGACGCTTCATCAACGTGTCATGAGTGATTTGCAAGATCATTTGACAATGTGGAAGTATTTGAAGGATCCGCCTGTCAATGATCCGACGGGCGCATGTGTGTGTAGAAGCAAGCGGGGGATATTATGTGTTGCTGTGTTAAAGTATAAGGATAGCCTTTTGGATATATGTTATTTTTTTTAAAATCTCATATGTTAATTTATTACGTTAATCGATAGATTTAAAAGAATTTGCTAAGTTTACTCGTTCAACTTGTTTTAAACGACATTTATTTATATGTTTATGTTAGTTTTAACAGGCTGCATAAGTTGTAATTTATTTATTTTAATCGTAAAAACAATGCAATTTTTAATTATTTTATGGTTGACTTATTTTTTTATTAAAAACAATAATTATTAGCAGGAAAGATTAAAATTGATGGGGTATGTGGAAAAAAAACAATAAAAACAACGGAAAACATAATTACCTTCCGAGTATCCAATGACAGGATACCCACATAAAAAAGACCCCCCCCCGCCGTAATCAATTTAAATGGGGCTCACACCATTGTGATTGGCTGTTGGTCAACTTCCAATCAAATGCGTGATAGCGGGTTATGGTTTGCTTAATATTGGTCAGTGACTGTAGGCTGTTAATATTGGAAGGCGGATCAGAGACTGATCAGCTCTGATGGGTTCGACTTCGTTTGGGCAGTATAATGTTTGAAAGACCCGAAACTGTCCAATGACTCAAATCAGTACATCACTGACGACGCCCTCTAGCGCTAAAGACCGTATATTCAAAGGTGTCCTATTAAGTTCTCTGGTTAATGCTGTTAAGGATACAGAAAATAGTTAGGGAGACAAAGGAGACACTGTTGTTGTTTATTACGCCAGACTTATAAACTTCATTTATATGATTGAATTGAAGCGTTATTTTCCATATCGACATACTTTGTTTGAAGAAATTGATGACGATGAATGATTGTACATTTTTAAAGACTTTAAGTTCAAGGAATGGAGTAGACTATTGAATGTCTTACGGTAATCTATCCAGGCAGTACTGAAATTTTACTTTGTATTTAAGTTGTTTTTTAGTCCATCCTGTTTTTTTTGTTTTTTTAATAACCGTAATTATCAGCTTGCGAGATGAAAATTGATGGGGGATATGGAAGAAATTAAAAAAAAAACAAAAACAAAAAAAAACCCCGGAAAACACATAATTACCTTCCGAGTATCCGATGATATCCGATGAGTATCCACATAAAAAAGATGAAAATTTAATTCAAAATGGACCCCACACCATTGTGATTGGCTGTTGGTCAACTTCCAATCAAATGCGTTATAGCGGGTTGTGGTTTGCCTAATATATAAGTCAGTGTTTGCAGGCTGTTAATATAGAGGGCGTACGCGCTCGGGTCCCCACATTAATCCGACCTTGTGTCACATCTCATTCTCGTGGGGGAATGGCTAAATACCAGCGGGCTGGTCAGAGACTGATCAGCTCTGATGGGGCCGACTTGGTGAGTGGAGCATGTTGTTATAAAGACCCTAAACTGCATAGTGATCCAATTCAGAATATCACTGACCACGCCCTCTAGCGCTAAAGAGCGTATATTCAAAGTTATATGGACCCAAAATTATGTAAAAGTATTTTGACACACACATACACAAATATAATATATATATATATATATATATATATATATATATATATATATATATATATATATATAGTGGTATTTGCTTTGAAAAACCTTGGGTATATCAGCTTGTACTCGAACAAACCAGTGCCCCAGGGAAAAAGAGGAAAAAAAAATAACTAAGACCACGAAATTGAGTCGAAAACAATCGTCCAGAGTTCAAGCTCAGAGTCTAAAGGAAAAAAAACCCTCCAAAAGGAGTAAAAGGCAACTACGTAAAGTGCGCAGTACACGAAGTAGAGCAAACCTAAGATAAACCTAGAGATCCAGGTAAACTTACCTAGGTTTCACCTAAACGGATCATCATAGTAAAACTGGCCATAGAGGTAAAAATGAAACAGAATATATAGCTTAAACCAAAAACAACCATGACCACGTGACAAATATATATATATATATATATATATATATATATATATATAATTATTTTATATACGCAGTACTTCGTGGAAAGCGCACAATATCAGTGATAATTCTAATATATTCAGTTGTATGGATATGAGTTTGTGACCCTGGGTTTCACGCTTTTGCGATCATCAAACAAACAGGTTTATTTTTTTTTTACATTGGATCTATTCATGCTTTTTTGACTATGTTTGGTGGTGGCAGGGAATCAACTTATGTATTTGTTTGGGGTTATACTTCACAAAACTCATATCCATTCAACTGAATATATATATATATATATATATATATATATATATATATATATATATATATATGTATAATTACATGAATCATTCATACAAAAAACAAATATAGAGGTTAATGATTTAAATGGCGAGAATACATCTTCGCAAACAATTTCAATAAGGTACACTAACCACGAACCTGTATATGAATGTTATGATCCCTGTTCATAAATTCCAGTTGCATAAGGTCTTTTTAAGATTTTACAAGCTTTCGTCTGTTCCTACAGACATCCTCAGGTATGGAAATAGATCTGTTCTTGTTTTTTTCCTTCTCGGTAATAAGAGGACAACGAAAATATAGATCTAATCCGAAAAAAATGCTATGAGAAATGTCTTATTGTTTGGAACGTGCGTTCGCAATGCTGATTTTGAATTTTAAATTTTAAGGTTGTGCGTTTTTGTACAATATATATATATATATATATATATATATATATATATATATGGAAACACTATAATTTTGGTATATCATTATTATTAATAATTTTTCATTTAATTTTTTTTTTTTTCGGTCGTTTATTTTTTTGGGGTGTTAGAAATAATTTATGTGAATTTAATTTATTTCTTTTGGAAATGATGTGGTTGTAGGTAGCGTAGAAGGAAATTGTTTGCATTTTCTGTTTTAATTTTGCTTAGAACTGAAACAGAATTTAGACCGACTGGATATTAAAAACACAAGGAAAGCAGTGTGAAACATCCCTGACGAGACTGTGAATAGATGAGTGACGGTACGGGGCGTGGAATAGTGCGAAAAAAACACTACGAGCTAGAAAGCAAACGGTAGAGCGTCATGGAGAGCCATGACCGTCAATATCTTGAAGGTACGGAGCATAATAAAATGAACTGATATGGTTGGCTGAGCTGAAAGCAGTTACTATTTTCATTGCGCTGATTTATGCATTGAATAATCAAGACTACATACACCAAGGCCCAACATTATTTTCTCTCTAACAGATCGTCGTTTATTTCAGAGTCTAATTGGAATTTTTTTAAAGAATGTATTTTGGTCTCTCCTGATTTTTCATTTGAAAACCGAACAGAGCATTCAACAATCAGGAATGCCAACCTTGCATTTTTGCATCAAAATGATGAAAAATAGAGTAGATATCACAGAATGCGAAAGAAAGCCAACACCAAAATCATGATGCCACCCACAAAAGTTCTTGATTTGTGTCTGCTGAAACGGTATCGTACATTAAGAGCCTGTAGAAGCAAGGAAGGGCAACAGCTGTTTACGTTTATTCCAACAACTTGCTCGGATGAAGGATGCATAATGTCAAAAGTGTGTTATTTCTTTAAACAGAAAATATGTTTTGGTTTGTTTTGTTTTACGACATATCGACCTCAATGGGTTATTTAATGCCGACAAGATTTTTATTGTTGGTAATATTTTTTCCCCAAAAAATGTGTTGCTGGTAATTTCTTTTTTTCTTTAAAAATGTATTGCTAGTAATATTTTTTCCTTCAAAAAATGTATTGCTGGTGATATGTTTTCCTCTTTTTCCCCTCAAAAATGTTTAGCTGGTAATATTGATTAACCGAATGTTTAGCTAGTAATATGATTAACCAAAAATAAAGTATCCTACCTGACAGACGATTTCCAACTCGTTCTTCTCAGGTTCCGGGTTGTCGTACTAGTGTGTCTGGAACCGCATGGTTATAGTTAACCAAAGTCCTTTGGTTCCCACTCTAGTCTGTTTCAGTGTGAGTACTTGAGACGCCGTGCGTTGTCCTGGTCGAAATTTTCTGCAACTCCTCTGGCAGCGGCTGATCCAGGGTCTTATCCTGGTCACGGCACCAATTGTGACATCACCCCCGGCCTTTCTCCGCGCCCGTCACCGTCCTATCCTGTGACGACCAATGTGACTTCGTAATAGTCGCGGCACCAAATGTGACGTTCTAACCCTCGGCTGATTCGGATGGGTATCTGGTTAGATTCGGTATCAGCTTTGTCGTTCCCAGCTCGCCTCCAACGTCTGGTGACCGAAGTAACTGCTTTGATTTCTAGTCTAACCTACCCACGTTGTGATTTGATCTTAGGTAGACGAAATCAATCAGTCGCCGGACAGCAATGCAAGCCGAGTCCGAGCAAAGGTGACATCGCATAAGTATATGTAAAAGAAAAGTAACAATTCGAAAAGTTCAAATGTGTTAAAAAAAGAAGAACAAATATTTTTATATCTGGTTGCTGAATACAGGACTGCGTCTTTCTCACAAACCGCTAATATGGATACGTGACACTTTGCCTTTGTTAGGCGAGTCTTAACATCTTAAGTTGTTTTTTCAAGAAACTGGTTTTTCGTGTATCTTCAGGCGATATTCGTAAAACTTGTTTTGGTGGTGTGAGTCTAAGACGTTCTTCAAAATTAAATTGTTCTTGGTTAGAAGTCGAAGTCGGGATGCGTGGATCTTCAGCCTGCTTCCTGCGAGGCTGGTCTCAGAGCTCACAGCTCAAATCTGCGTCTATCCAACTCTCACTGCCACTGTGTGTCTCTAACTGCTCTGGAGACATTCGTTTATATGGACGCCGACCAAAACCGGATGTGGGCTTGTCGTGGTTGGGGGTTCCTCAATAATTCTAAATGCACAATAAGGATTTTCTTTGTTTTCGGACAGGAAAATTTATCACTTTCCATTTACTTTTTGCTTTAGAGTGGTTCTTAAGGGATTCGTCCTCCCAATTTCCTCCTTTCTCAAATTGGTATCTCACACCAATCTCCTCAGAGTGCGTCAACAGGTTTCCCTTCTCTCTCACAGTGGCATTTCACACCAATCCCCTCAGAGGCGTCAACAGGCCTTCTCATATGTTTACCATTATTGCTCAAAGGAAAAAAAATTATCTTTTTTTTTTCTTTCTCTTCCCGACAGCAGACCTCTACGACTCGTAGTGTGGTCCTTAACCTCTATCTTAACCGAATGTCACCTGGACTTTATCAACGAGATTTTTGCCAGCGTCAAGTGGGTGGTTAACTGGACGTATTCGCATTCTCTCCCGGTAACAAACTCTTATCATGGCAAGGTCTAACATAAAACAGGCTTTTTTTTCCAAAACCAAATGATATCTCCGAAGGATAGTTAATGGTTTATTCTTTTCCCTCTTCTTGGGTGGCCTTCAGCTGATGTCTTTCGCAGTCAGTACGTGACCTGATTAACATTATCTCCAGCTTCTGTTTCGTAGGCCACTTGACCAATTTGAAATTTTCATCATTGCCATGGGCAGATGGCTATCTTTTATTCGCCGCCTCGTAGCATAAATTAATTCGACAGATCCGAGATCTTACGAATTTCCTATCTTCTGCGAAAAAAATACTTTTCTTCACAAATGAAAATAAAATCTTGACCACTTTTCTTTGTTAAAAAAGAACATCGCTCAGTATGTCTTTTAGTGATAGCTTCTTCTCGCCTTAATTATTTCAGCTTCTTCTCGCCTTAATTATTTCTCGCTTTTAATTTTCACGCGACCGCTAAATAGTGTCACAATGGTATTAAAATCTATTTTTACATTTTCATAGTGTTTTGGTCCCAATTTGGGGGTTAACTATTTGCTCGTAGTTGGGTCCCTAACAAGTGCTACCACCCCGGATCAGGGTAGACCTGGGAACACCAGCAATTAAGAGGTGATTCCACGCTCCTCAAAACCTCCTGATCAGAGGCTTTGCTATTGGATGTAGTTTATCATTTTAACCAGGACGCATTATTGAGGAGGTTACCTCTCTACAGAGGTGCAGTCAGCATATTCTAAAGCCCCAGCTGACAGGACGAACAGACAATGTGTCATTCTTCGGCATGATAAGACAATGACAGATTCTGCAAAACAAACAGAAAAATAATAGGGGTGTTTCAACATTTTTCGCTTTGTCAGCATTATAGTTAGTACGTATTTACCCATTCATGGGGGCTGGCAAGTGGGCACCAGAGCATATCGATATAATGGTGGATCATCTCGTTCAGGAAGCCGAGTCACCACCTGTTATTTCTTTTTATTACTATTGCCATTATTAACAACAGGTGTAAAATCTTCATTTATAAACGTTTAGATCCCAAAGAGACACGACGTGCTTCACGAAACTCCGACATAACGGAGTTTTCTTTGATATTTTTTTCTCTTATGGAACTACATTCAAATCACACTAAATGTTGTTATTACACGAATATATTTTGCTATAAATACAATTAATATATAAGGGTGTTCCAATAACTTGAACTGATTTTAAATGTGAATTAAGTTTAAGCGTCTATTGATTTTTTTTCTTTCAGATTTGGAGAATATTTGGGCGATATTATTTTTACACATAATTGCCATGGCGTAAATAACATGATCCAATAAAGAAATACATAAATTTTCACCAATAACATTAATTTATTTACTGCTCACTTTGATCCATCTTAATGAAACACCCTTATATATAATCCGTCTTAAGGAAACACCCTTATATATAATCCGTCTTAATGAAACACCTTTATATATAATACGTCTTAATAAAACCCCTTTATATATAATCCGTCTTAATGAAACACCCTTATATATAATCCGTCTAAAAAAAGCACCCTTATATTTAATCCGTCTTAATGAAAAACCCTTATATTTAATCTGTCTTAATAAAACACCCTTATATATAAACCGTCTTAATGAAACGCCCTTATATATAATCCGTCTTAATAAAACACCCTTATATATAATCCGTCTTAATAAAACACCCTTATATATAACCCGTCTTAATGAAACACTCTTTTATATAATCCGTCTAAATGAAACACCCTTATATATAATCCGTCTTAATAAAAAACCTTTATATATAATCCGTCTTAATGAAACACTCTTTTATTTAATCCGTCTTAATGAAACAACCTTATATATAATCCGTCTTAAGAAAACACCTTTATATATAATCCGTCTTAATGAAACACCCTTATATATAATCCGTCTTAAGAAAACACCTTTATATATAATCCGTCTAATTGAAACACCCTTATATATAATCCGTCTTAATTAAACACCTTTATATATAATCCGTCTTAATGAAACACCCTTATATAAAATCCGTTTTAATGAAACACTCTCTGTAAGGGTATCTTTTTTTTATATCATCCATACTTACCAGATTTCATGCTTACAGACTTTCCCTAGGGCATGCACAAACTGCCAGAACATTCAAAAATAAAGAAATTGAAAAGAGTCTTTTAAGATTTTTTGTCTTTCGGTGAAGAGTTTTTTAAATGTAGAATCGAAATGTTTCATTCTTGTTGAACATCATTTTTCGAAAATTATAATGATTACTTTTTTTATAAATAATATGTAAATTACATGTGATTTCTTTTTCTTTTCTCTCCCTTTTTTGAATGAGGAATCATACGTTTTCAATTCGTGCGTTTAAACTAAAATTACGTTTGTTTAAAATCAAAATTCTTTCGATTGCAGAGAGAAAATTTAGAAAAAAAGCCAGGAAAATGATCAAAACAGCAGCAAATCTTTGGCGTTACAAACGAATCGGGGGGAAAAGAATTTGAACAATTTTATAAAAAAGTATAAAAGTATCAAAACGCTGACTAGAAAGTAATATATATATATATATATATATATATATATATATATATATATATATATATATATATATGGTGTTAAATATAACAGACAATAAATAATATTCGCTTTAAATTTCGGGCGAAAATCAAGACAAAATTGCCCAACATTTGGATACATTTTTTTTTATTAAGCAACATTTCTTAGAAAAACATAGCCATGTACACAATATTAGACAGAGCATAGTTGATAACACAATACTTACACATACACTTCAGATAATAAAGACCATCTACATTGAAACAAAGTATGCCAGACTCAACAGAATTACATTTTAAACTAGTCACAACACATTACATTGCATCTAGACATATGGTTCTGTTGTTAATATTTCGTTCTCTCGCGTGGTACGACGTCATAGAACCGCATCATAAATTTACGACCTGCGTCTGCTATTCCGCGACCGTTATCGTCGCATAGAACTCTTCTATATGAACATAACAGAATATCATCTTTGATGGTGAATATCTTTGTTTAAATGTCCGCATAACCACTCTGAAGATGGTTCATGTAAATAGAAAACTAATAATAAAAATTAATATCCAAATGTTGGACAATTTTTGTCTTTATTTTCACCCGAAATTAAAGCAAATATACGGAGTTTAGAACGGCTCATGTTCAAACATAATACATATTCATTGTCTGTTATATTTACAATATATATATATATATATATATATATATATATATATATATATATATATATATATATATATGAATATGTAGAAAAATAGGAAAAAGAACACGTTAGGTAAATAATCCGGTGTTCTTTCGTATTTATGTTTTATTATTAAAAAACAGTGCTCCGTACAGAAATTGAACATAAATTATAATCATTTAAAAAAAAAATATGATTCCTTCACTACATAAGAGTTCTCATGTTTCAGAAACGAGAGCCGAAAACCTCAATATATTTATTAAAATTAAATCGAATTAAAGTATCAACCCCTGTTTCATCCTCAAGCGAAAATTTAGGAATAACCAATCTTGAAATTTACGCATCTTTATAAATATATTCATTCGTAAAATTATTTACTATGGAAACGACTCAGAGAATCAAGGGCTATGAAAAAAAAAAAAAAACAAGGTTCTACAGACAGAACAAGATCTATGAAATCAATGAGAAGAAATTTTACAGAGAAATCGCTTAACAAAAAAATTGAAGTGACAATCTCCCCTCACTCCCCAATGGTTATAGAATTCTCAGGAAAAATATGGAATTACCATTATGTACGTAAGAAAGAAGGAAATTTGGTTAGACAATGAGTAGAATGTATGCAAAACTCAGAACAAATATAGACGGGAATCACAGAAGGGAATGTTGGATGTGTAGTGAAAACACACACAACTAGAAATATCAAGATAAAGATACAATACATAAATGTTGGCTCTATGCAGCACACCAAAACTATTCGAAGAACATCAAGAAATGGTCAATAGTCTTACTAAAGATCATTCCCACCACGAATAAAAGGGATTATTTCGTCCATTTAATTCCGCAAACTGAAAACCTTATCAGAATTAATTTGAACTTTTTAAAACCTTTATTCTACAATCTACATTCAACATCATCACTTGATAAGACACCAGTGGTATTGAAACAAAATGGCTATTTTTGTAGTGATTTTATAACATATTTATGTTAGCATTTTTAAATAAATAATGACATTCGCTCTACTTTGTATTGAGCACTCTTTTAAGAATAGTAATTGTTAGTTATTGGAATTTATTCCGTATAAACGAATCATATACTTCGATATATATATATATATATATATATATATATATATATATAATAGCTGGTCACTCGTATTCCAGGATACCCGTCTAATATGGCGGCTAGCTAATCTCTAATTCAGATTATCGCTCAGGTACATTTTGTGTTTGCTCAACACCCACAGAGCCCACCTGTGGTTTATACTGCAACTATGCTGAGCAGACCTTAGTTACAGTTTCTGCGAGAGAGCGTGTTATCTAGCGTGAGTAACAATCTCAACAAGACCAGCAACCTCAAACCATAGTCACGATGCCAGCACAGCTATCGATAATTCCTCAAGTGTTGCGTCTACCCAATTTGACACACAAGGATTGGGGCAACCGGTGGCATTGTTTTGGGGCACTTTTGAAAGGTGCTGCTCGCTGAGCGATAACATCAGGAAGTCTGCTTCCTGAAAAATCAATTGTGGTGAGATTCGAACCCAGGTCTTATAGTCAGAAAGTGAACGTTCTTCTAACCATATATATATATATATATATATATATATGAAGATGGAAAAAACAAAAAATCCGAATATGCAAGTATGCTGTTTTAATGTTGTTTCAATGTCGACGTCAGAAGTTTCGGTCTAGTAGACCTTCTTCAGGACATAGTTATTAAAACATAATTAAAATTAGACATTAAAACAGTATACTTGCATATTCGGATTTTTGTTTTTCCATATTTTCTTCACACTGTCGAATCTATATCCACATATTTGCTTACATATATATATATATATATATATATATAGATAGATAGATAGATAGATAGATAGATAGATAGATATTGAAATAGATATATACATACATTCATACATATATATATATATATATATATATATGTGTGTGCGTGTGTGTGTAATTTTAGTACTTAAAATTAACTATGTTCATTGGTGGAAGATTTTTCAGTATCGACTAGACACTTAGTATGCGTCAAAAATGCGTACATAGTAATCAGCACTAGGCGATTCACGCCATAGCAGATCATCAGATAAGAGTCTCATGAAAAGTTATGGCGTAAAACTGCCATTCGCCAGCCAGTCTTGATTTCTATATCAAAATTATTATCTATCTCTGACCCTCTCTTTTTTTACTCTCATTTCCTTAATTTCTCCATCATACTCACATTTTTTTCTCTATGCCTGTCTGTCTGTCTGTCTATTTGTCTCTTTCTCGCTGTATATATATATATATATATATATATATATATATATATATATATATATATATATATATATTAAAAATATAAATAATACCTTAAATTGATATCACAACTCGGCGTTTCCTGTTGTCTGCTATCCCCAGATGCGAATTTTCACATTGGTGCCTGTGAACTGGCACCTGAGGATTGCCTGAAACTCCGAGTTGTGCAATCAATGTAGAGTGTTATGTATATTTTTTAATATATTAAATAGTTCTGTTATTAACCATTGAGCATTTATTTTCTTACACTATAGGGTATATATATATATATATATATATATATATATATATACATTTGTACAGAATCGCTTGCTTTCATATTTACTTATATTTATCCATTTGATATATATATATATATATATATATATATATATATATATATGACAAACGAAAGGTTTTTCTGTTGTTTTACAAAATTATATATATACATATATATATATATATATATATATATATATATTCGATACAATGAGAAGTAGTATATAAATTCAAACATTCACAGCATTAATCTAAAAAAAGGGTTCAATACCGATAGTAGAGCGATAATTATTTATTATAATTTTATCATATAGACAAAATCATTCTACTCACTTCAAAGATGCAACTTTGTTTCGGTGAGAACCAAAAATGGTAACCAAAAATGGTAACCATTTTTGGTTTTCACCTGTTGAAGTGCAATTGAAATGCACCGAAACGAAGTTTGCATCTTTGTAGCGAGTAAACTGTTTTTGTCTATATGATAAAATTATAATATATATATATATATATATATATATATATATATATATAATTTCATTCCTGTATGTCCGCAATTTATCTATCTATCTATCTATCTATCTATCTATCGACTATTTTATTTAAATTTATATATTTCCTTCATTTCCCCCTAAGTCATGTACGTTTGCGTGTTTTATCTTTGTTTCATTTCCGTTTTTCAGTTTTTTTTCCGGATTCTGGTTTTTCAGTCTGCCTGATTTCTCGGTGTGAAATTTGTCATACAAAAAAAAAAAAAAAAAAATCATTAAACTTTCTCAACCTGATTCACTTGTGTTTTTTTTTTGTTTTTTTTTTTAGTTTTTTTTTTCCCTTCGCCTTGTCTTCATGAAAATCGGGATTATGTCCCTTTGCTTTTTCAACATCTTTTCCTTTTTTTTATTGATTTACTTCCGATGTTTCTCGTATTTTCCAGTTTCCTAAATGTTTCTCGGTTACTGAAAAGATCTAAGAAAAAAATTGATACCTTTCAGGTGGAAAGAAATTGAGAAAAGTAAATTCAGAATGAATGCGAGGAGAAATGTTTTACGTTATTATGAAATCGGCAAAAAAAATGTGTACGAAGGAGCTGTCAGGCAAATCTACTTGTTAAATGATCTCAAATTGTCGAAAGTTTGTTTCGGGGAAAAGCAAATAAATGGCCTGCTGTTAGATTTGCATCACTCGTTCGAAAGATAGATTCATAAACAGTTAGAGTGGAATATTCTTTCCTGGAAGGATAGTCTTCAGATAGATAGATATGAGCACAATAAGATAGATAGATAGATAGATAGATAGATAGATAGATAGATAGATAGATAGATATGAACAGAATCAAATAGATAGGTATGGACAAGTAGTCAGATAGATAGATAGATAGATAGATAGATAGATAGATAGATAGATAGATATGAACAGAATCAAATAGATAGGTATGGACAAGTAGTCAAATAGATAGATAGATAGATAGATAGATAGATAGATAGATAGATAGAAGTAGAATCAAATAGATGGTATATGAGTCAGAAAAATAGATATTGGATAGATAGATAGATAGATAGATAGACAGATTAGTCAAATAGAATCAAATAGATAGATGGATAGATAGATAGATAGATAGATAGATAGATAGATAGATAGATAGATAGAATTCAGAAAAATCAATTGGATAGATAGGTAGTCAAATAGATAATAGAAGAGATAGATAGATAGATAGATAGATAGAAAAGAACTTTATAGATAGATAGAAAAGATAGATAGATAGATAGAAAGATAGATAGATAGATAGATAGATAGATAGATGAAAAGATAGATAGAGAAAAAAAAAGAAAAGAAAAGAATAGATAGATAGATAGATAGATAGATAGATAGATAGATAGATATTTAAGTTACCCGGTGAAGAGAGTAAATACAATATATTTGCCACAACATCTCAGATTATGAGAAATTACTTACTGTTGTCATTTTCCTACACGACAACGCAAGATTTCATGTTGCAAAACAAAACTTGCAAAAGCTTAAACAGCTGAAATGGAAACCCACCCACAGCGACTACCGTATTCACCTGACTTGACTCCTTAGGATTTTCAATTGTTCCTGTCTCCATAAAACAATTTAAATTCCGTGTATCTATCTCTCTACAAACTACTTGTACGAATCCAACTCTTCTCTCCCCAGCTATAGGATAATTAGTAAGACTTGGATTAGTAAACCATTATTGTCTCTAAAAAAAATTCATAGAATCTAAAATTTTCTTCTGGCTTTAAATAACCAAAAAAATGTTGATAAGCCATAGAAAATTAATCAATCAATCAAAAGAAAGAACTTTCTTCCAATATGGATCAGCAATCCTGTGGATCGATAGGAGACAGTTGTTAAAAACAATGAATACTATGTATTTTACTAAATTATTTTTTCGTTGTGAGTATATAAAATTTTGTTTTTATGTAATCGTGCAAACCCCTCCCCGGCCGTCCAAGACTTTCAACATGGCGGTTGGTCGCTGTAGTGACCGCTTCAATCCAGAACTTAACCTTTTCCCACGTTGTGATTTAAGTTTGATCATAAGGCAGCGAAGATCGAATCGCCGCAGTTATCTTCCTGTTGGGCTGGTCGATGCAAGTCGAAGACGAACAGATAAAAAAATAACACTCGATTAAAATGCACAAAAACAAATACTGTTTTTATATCAGTCTTTGGTTTATATCAGAGTTTGGATGCAATTAATTATCAGACCCACCCACATCTAAATCGGAAGTGTTACCATCGCTGTTGAAATAGGTAAAGTTTGCTTTGCTTTTTTAGTAAAGTTTAACACAAGGCTGAAGACGAGTCTTTCGTATGCAGATAATCACGTTGGCCTCCATGCTGTCTCTGGTCTCTTTTTGGTTTTCGATGTTTTATTATCGCAGTAAAGATTTTTGTGGCGATTCGCTTAGGTTGCTTATTTAATAGTTTCTTTTGCTCTTAGTAGATAATTAAATCTATTTATTCGACCAATATCATTTTATTTATTTATTTGGATTGATATTTTTACTTGTTTTGAGCTTATTTATTTTCATTTTTATTTGCACTAACGGATATTTTAGCGGGAGTGGTTTGTTAATTTGTTCATTTATTTATTTATTTTTAATTACTTTTTATTTTGCATATTTTTTTTATTTATCTTTCCTGTCTTCAGTGGGTTCTGGTTTTAAACGATATTTCCAAATTTTTTAATTGAAAAATTTGGAAAATATCGTAGAAACCCGAAGCCTCTTAGAATTAGAAATTCTACCAAGATACTTTGAAGGCGGGCTAAAATTGATATTTAAAAGATTAAGTAATTTTATCATAAATTATCATTAACGCTCTAGTTTTACTATTACTTTAAGAAACATTGAAATACTCTTTCAGTTTTTCAGCTAGAAATAGAACTGGTTAAAATCGTTTTGCGTCACCCAAAATATGTCTTCCGAAATGAGCATAGGTGAGAAGAAAAGATGTATATATATTTATATATGTATGGAAATTGATGTCAACACGCAGAAACTACAGTTTGTTTCATGCTACACGTAGTCGTCTACCATTGTGTTTTTGCTCGAATATTTATACATGCAGGTTAATTTTGCATTATGGGTAGCATTATGGGTAGCATTAATGTATTATTCTAACAGTTATTTTGGTGGGCGGTCAAGAGTTGTTACTTTGCGTTTTATGATAAGGACTTCAAACATTTTCTACACACAACAAGTTTTTTAAAAATTCATCTGATGTTAACAGAAATAAAATCGAAAACGAAATTTAGAGAAGTACCTTTTCAGTAATTTTTTATAAAATATCTATTAGATACACAACTGCATAAATATATATATATATATATATATATATATATATATATATATATATATATAGTCTTAAGGTGTGCTATATTTATGGGATAAAGTGCTCGATATCAGCGATAGAGCGTGTAAATATAAAAGTGAACATAGAAGTCAACACTTAGAGGCGACAGTCTGTTTCATGCTATATGCAATCGTCAGACCTGGCGATTGCATATAGCATGAAACAGACTGTCGCATTTATATATATATATATATATATATATATATATATATATATATATATATATATATATATATTTCTTTAACTTATTTCATTATAGTGATGTCAATTATTATTATTATTATTATCATAAATTTGTAATTGTGAGGTTATAATGCGATGGTGATGGTTTCACTGCTGAAAAAGACTAGACAATCCAATGTATCTACTTTAAATTTTATCACTTCACTCCCACAACCTTATTTTTTGACTTGTCCAGTCACGAAATAAAATGTCATTTCTGGGTCACCCTTTCGACTCATGCTTAATTCTTCCTTCGTTCGTGGAAATAATTTTAGATTTCTATTCAACAATCATAAACAAACCATACGTCAAAACAATCCTTATTCCCCCTTAGCTGAACACTTTAATCAATCAGGAAACTCATTAGAAAACTGTAAATGTTTATTGATAGATTCTGATTTCAGTTCCACATACACACGCAGAAAAAAAGAAAAATACTGTATTTTAAAATTAAATACATATAAACTAGGGTTAAATAAAGACTTGGGTATTTTAAATCTTTATAAATATTTCAATAGTTAAACATTGTTTTAGATATAGTTATTTTTTTTTTTATTCTTTTATTTTTTAATTTTTTAAACAACATCTAAAATATTATTACAGTTAGATTTACGTTAGGAATATTCGTTCCATATCACGTGACGTCCGCATCTCGCAACGGACGCTACTTTTAAACAAACAGTTATTTCTGAAGAAAGATTGAGGCCAATCTGAAATATCAAATATATATACAAATAGATAAATACTTTCACAAAAAAACATTATTATTTTTTTTTTAATTTGCAACTTTATATATATATATATATATATATATATATATATATATATATATATATATATGAGATAAAGATATAAAGATATGTAATTTTTCATATGATGTGACTACGCATGCGCACGAACGAAGGATGCTGGGAATTTTAAATTTATTTATTTTTTATATATATATAATCTAGCCGATTTCATTTAGATTATTTCTCCCTTTTTCGCATCACATGACTTGTCAAAATAGAAAATCTGCCAGGAATGACCTTGCGATCAATGGATGACCTTGCGATGAAGGCACTCTCTAAACATTTTTTCTCGTAATGAATTGTTTCTCCTTTGATTAGAGTGACAAAAAAAAAAAAATATTTTTTAATTCCAATTATTCATCGTCCGTGCGCATGTGTAGTCGAACGAATATAACAAATTTAGTCTGATGAAGTTCTAAATGACGAAACGCGTTAAAAGAAAACTTTTTCCACTTGGCAAGGAGAAATTACAACGCCACATCAAAACTTTTCCGTCTTTGACCTGTTTCCCGATTCGCAAAAAAGACAAAACCCATTTAAAAATTTGAAATGTCACTCCCACATCGAACTTAAACTCTTAAATATATTAATACTTTGCTTAAAATGTAAATCATTTTTTCTCAAGTTATTCAAAATCGCTTGAGAATGGAACAAAACTTTTAATTTTAATTTTTATTTTTATATCCGAAACATATTAATTTCTGTATCGCTATGAAAACATATTTTTAAATAACAATGCTATAAAATTATACTTTGCTTTGTATTGAGCATTTTTTTTAAAAATAAATGCTTAAGGACTGTGGATTATTAATCTGACTTTTCTTGCTTTTTTTATTTTAATATATATATATATATATATATATATATATATATATATATATATATATATATATATATATATATATATATATATATATATATATATATAGAGAGAGAGAGAGAGAGAGAGAGAGAGAGAGAGCTCTTCTATGAATTAAGCCCTCTCAGTAATTGGGATGTTTATCCGAAGAATAAAATGCCAATTACCGGGCGCTGATAGCTCAGATATAAAATCTCCGACTGATGCAAAATCAGTCGGGTCTCGATCCTGGCTTGAGGCAATCGGATGTCTAACATCCCTGATGAGCTGTGATACTGCGAAACAGTCAGTATTTGGATGGCTATATATATATATATGTATATACACACATACACGTTTTAGCTTTTGTGTATATGTAAATATTTTAAAGACACCGATGGCGGAAATATGAAAAAAAGTAAGTATAAAAGAAAAAAAAACACAAAATATATATTAAAAGGATGAAAAGATCTCGAGTAATGGCTGTCTGAAAGTTTTACAATGGTATAAACACTTTTTCCATTTCCTGCTTCTTAAAACACGGAGGTTGTCAGAAAAAAAAAGAATCGCTAAAATAAAGAAATGGCGGGAAATACATTAAAAAGCAGCGACTTCTCCTGCTACTTCGTCAGACGCCATCTTTGGTCCTTCGGTCTGTGCAATCGATTGAGATGTGAAAAAAAAATATAAAAGACCAAGAATAAATTTTAAAAAAAAATGTATGATAAAAAAAGAGGTGGTTTAAAATAAAAGACGCACAGTGTAACAAATATGGCTGGGCAAAAGTCAGTCGGCCATATTAAGCCAACTCTGGCTAGGCACTGATGAATTAATCTTTGTTTTTTAAATGAACGAGAATCAAATAAATTGCCGGTACATTTGTCAAACACACATACATTGGAACAGGCTGGGAGGAAGGAACTTTTTTGAAAGATTCAAGCGATTGCACATAAGATCACTGAGTGAAAACACTTTTCTTTCTGTATGTTTTGCCGATTTAAACATTGTTCAAGAGCCGAAACAATAGAAAATATTTGTATTTTGATATTGATTACACGTATTCATTCCGAGTAAAAGTAAGTATACAGGTGCGTAATTGTAGTCTATAATTGTGATTCTGTATAATTGTGTAACAACTGCTTTTATATATATATATATATATATATATATATATATATATATATATATATATATATATATATATGAAGAAAAAAACTCTTAAAGTGTGTTATATTTATGGGATAAAGTGCTCAATATCAGATATAGAGCGTGTGTACATATAAAAGTGAGCATTGAATCTATACTTAGAAGCGACAGGCTGTTTCATCGTCAGGCCACGATTGCGTCTGTCTCTGGATGACAATATATATATATATATATATATATATATATATATATATATATATATATATGTATGTATGTGTGTGTGTGTGTGTGTATATATATATATATATATATATATATATATATATATATATATATATATATATGAAGAAATATAGTCTTAAGGTGTGTTATATTCATGGGATAAAGTGCTCAATATCAGAGATAGAGCGTGTGTAAATATAAAAGTGAACATAAAGTCAACATACTAGGCGACACTCTGTTTCATGAAGGAGATGCAATCGTCATGAAAAAAAAGACTGTGCATATAGCATGACTTACGTCTACTTTATATTTATATATATATATATATATATATATATATATATATATATATATATATATATACAAACAAATTCTCAGGCAGCTGTTATTTGAATATATATATTCAAAAATTATAACATAAACATGTTATAACATCACAACAAAAATAGCCATTTTGTTTCAACACTTCTGAGGTCTAATCAAGTGGTAGTGTTTAAGAGCATAACTTGATAAGACGCCAGAAGTGTTGAAACAAAATGTTTCCTTTCCTCTGTACTGAGCACTCATTTAAGAATAGTATTTTTGAATATTGGAATTTATTCCGTCTACCCAAATACTATACTTGTATATATATATATATATATATATATATATATATATATATATATATATTCCTGGAATCCCATACCTTAAAAAGAAATACAAAAAAATTTTCTCACAAGTACATCCCACACTTTTCGAATGGCTTTATCTATGTAAAATATGTGTGTTTTTTAATTGGTCAGTGGTAAATATCATCATGCTATTTCTGACCTTCGGTCTCTGGACAGGACCCGGAAAGAAATGTTTACTCGCCAAAAATGAAAGAAAATAAAAACCATAATAATATTTTTTAATGAACTTTAAATAATTATTTAGTTCCTTTTTGATATTATTTTTTTGTTTTCTTGTAACGTTGTGCTTTTTTTTGCGTTTAATTTTTTTAATTTTCACAAATAGATACTTCACCGTAAATTTAACTCGATGTAAATATCTAACTGATTTTAATTGAAAATCTATTTGACTATAAATCATTTTTATTGTTACTATTAAAAACGGAAATAAAATATAACGAAATCGATTACTCTGGTCAACACCAAATTTATTTAAGTTTTTTGCTGATTAAGGATAATTTTGATGTGCTGAATCCAAAAAATCATCTTGGTTTTGCTCAATCAGGTCAACTTTCTGAATTAAACTACATATTTGTTCTTTGACGTTTTTTGTTTATATGTACGGTTTTTTTTTTCATATGATGTAAAGTTCTTTTATATTTCTTGTAATAAACGAATTCTGAAGATTTTGCATGTACCAACTTATGACTGATTTTTTGTTGTATATTAAAAATGAATGAAATGGCTTCGACGAAAAGATCTTGCGAAAATAAGCCTGACGTATTCTGCTACATCTGCAGTGAATACACCATTAACATCTAGCAGGAATCAAGCCACAAGTTTCATAAAGTGTGCTTACCATTCTTATTTTGGTATTAAACTTGGTGACCAGGTTAAACTTTGGGCGACACGCGTTGTATGCAAGTCATTCACCGAGTATCCGCGTCAGTGGACCAAAGACAAGTGTCGTCTGAAGTTTGAAATACCCATGGTTTAGAGGGAGCCGACAAACCATGTCACTGACTGCTAGTTCTACGCTATTTATGTGACTGCGATGAACAGAAAGAACCGAATCAGACCCAAATATCCTGATCTTCAATCAGCACGTCGTCCTGTCCTATGATGAAATTCCAGTACCTGTCTTTAGAGAACATCCAGACATATGTTACGAAGATTCCTCCAGTGTTCCAGAAGATGATGAAGAAGAAGAAGAAGTGGTTCTGAACGATGATGCTCTACCTCCTTGTTCCCCCAAAATGAGCTAAATCATCTAGCTTGCGATTCTCAGCTTGTCAAAGTCCTCAACTGAGCTATTGGCATTCAGAATGAAGAAAAGGAACCTCCTCTCTGACAGTGCTCACCTCACCTTCCACCGCAACAGATATCAAAAGATCCTCCGTTTTCTCTTCGAAGAGAAGGACTTGATGTAGATATTGCTAAGCTTCTTAGCAATATCTACATCTTCTTCAATATGCTACATTCTTTCAGAAACCTTGGACGCAAAATGAGCATCAAAATGCATTACTTATTCTCACATATGGAACGGTTTTCTGAGAATCCGGGATCAATCAGTGATGAGAAGGAGGAGAGATTCCATCAGGACATAAAAGAGATGGAGACCAGCTATCAGGGTCGCTGGGATGCAGTCATGATGGCTGATTACTGTAGAACTCTGAAGAAAGACATCCCTGCTGCTGAGCATTTGAGGGGTTCGAAGAAACAAAAGATTATGTCCTGAATTTTGCACAATGACGGCGTAACGTTCAATTTATATGTACTTACATTTATCAATGTCTGTTATTCAATTTACAGAAATTGAAGTTTGTAACATTTAATTGATAAATTCTTTTAGAAATTTTCTTTTCTCCTAAAACATTTTTCGGATGAGAAATGTTAACGAAAATCAACTGATAATGTCAGACAAATGTAATCAATGTCGACAGAAGATCGGATTTTTCAAAATTAAATTAGCATAAAAACTTGGCCTGATTGAGAAAAATGGATGTCATTTTTGGATTCAGCGGTACAAAATGCTCCTAATTCAGTTGAAAAACATAGACAACTTACATCTTTTTGTATCCCAGTGTTATATTTCTTTAAAAAATATATATATATATATATATATATATATATATATATATATATATATATATATAATGGACTCTCCTGTCGGTGTTGACGTATGAAGATCTGACAATTGTGCGTTAATCTTAAATGGCACTTAGGACCCGCTTGTGATTCACAAAGAAAGCTGCATATAGAGCAAGAGGATTATGGGATGAGATAACTGTTAGATTGGCTGACCTTTTAGATCTTGCTCTCACTTTTTGAAGACGATTCAACAAGCAGATTGAAAACTGCTGAATCCACTAAAACACGCTGATCTCCATTCCACCCGATCTAAGGCTAAGCGCTTGAGAGTCTTATGAGGTATATTGACAGCTATTGGTCTTCAGCTTGTCTTTGTATATTAGCCATGGGCGTCCTAAGCTGTGATCTAACTGGCTGTACATTAAGATCTTGGCTATCTTGTCATCAGACATTCACCAGGACAGGACCAGTCCACCGTAACTGACTGTATGACAAAAATCTCGATTCTTCCAATATTACACCTGTTAAACAGGTCTACGTCAGATGTCCTATCTTGAAGGATAACTCCACAGACGGTACGAGAGATAGCTTATATATATATATATATATATATATATAATACTAATAATCTTATAAATATAAGCAGTGATATTCGTCTGGCAAAACCATAGGTTTTTACGCTTGTCAATGAACAAAAAAATACCCAAGGGAAAAAAGGGTAAAAAAAAAAAAAAAAAAAATAGAAAGTACTAAAAACATGTACTTCCGGCGAAAATAATCGACTATAATCTAAGTTCAGAGTCCAAAGAAAAAAGCCTCTGATACGAGTAAAGTAAAATAACTAAGCAAAATGCTCAATACGCTAAGTAGAGCAAACGAAGTGGCTCTTAAGGTTTACTTATATATATATATATATATATATATATATATATATGTAAGCAAATATATGGATATAGATCCGACAGTATGAAGAAAAATATACGGAAAAAACAAACAAAAATCCTTATATACAATTATGCTGATCTTATAAAACTTTAAATTATCTGTTTGGATAAGTCTTGTTCTTATGTACCTCGTCTTTGTCATGTTGAATTGATAATGTTAATTATATTTTATGAATATGTCCTGAAGATGGTTTATTAGACCGAAACGTCCGACGTTGACATATTAACATTAAAACAGCATAATTGCATATAAGGATTTTTGTTTTTTTTTTTCCGTATATATTTTTCATAAATATATATATATATATATATATATATATATATATATATATATATATATATATATATATTTCCTTCCTACCGCAAATTATAATTTAATTAATGATATTTTAATTCTAAAGACATGCTATTAAGTTAATATAAGCTTCAATAGTGTCCGATGATTTATTGTTATTTGTCATTGTCATTGCTATTGTTATTACTATTATTGTGTTATTGATCTACATATTATGTAATTGGTATTTAACGGTATAATTGCATTGTTATTGTTACTGTTTACAATTTTAAACAATATAGATTTGTTTCGTTTCGTTTTTTTTTATATCTTTTTTTATATTCTCTTAATGGCGTCTTTGTATTGCAAAAGCGTTTCCTTATAACAGTCATTTAAGCAAATTGCTGAAAGTTACAAGACAGATACAGCTGAGAGGAATCAGAAATGAAGCAGAATGCAATAATAATAATAATAATAATAATAATAATAATAATAATGTGGCACATGAGAAGATCAACAATCTCTGTTGTAGTTGGGGGCCCTCGGATTGGTTGGAAAAGTTTCCAGTAGGCTAATTCAAGGGATCCCTGGAAGCCCATGCTTTAAAAGAATACAAAAAAATGTTCTCACGAGTACATCCCATACCTTACGAAGGGATTTATCCATATAAAATATGTTTTTTGGGTTTTTTATTTATTTATTTTTTTGCACAGTGGAAAAAACGTCATGTTGCCATTTCTAACCTTAGGTCACTAGCTGGGACCCGGAAAGAAATATATACACACCAGAAATCAAAAGAAATATAACAATAATAATAATAATAATAACGAAATGAGGACATCAGTATTTCTAGTATATCTATCTATCTATCTATCTATCTATCTATTTATATATATATATATATATATATATATTTGCAGTGGAAAATGTAAGGATGCCATTTCTAACCTTAGGTCTCTGGACGAAACCCGGAAAGAAATGTGTACACCACAATCAAAGGAAATAAAATAATAATAATAATAATAATTATAATAATTGTAATAATAGTAATGAAGATAATATTATATAATTTGAATATATGTGTATGTATATATGCTTCTACTTGTATATGTGTGTATGTATGTATGCGGCGATTCGAATGGGTGATAACCATGGACTAGGCGAGGGTATCAAGGGTTGCACGTGTGATTTCTGTCTGCGCATACTTCTTTCAAAGGCTGGTCGGGTGAATCACGTGACGTCACATAAAAAAAAAAAATCACCCTTGACATTCCTCAGACACAGAGTGTCACAATCTGCACCTTGTGTGACAAGATATGCAAAACCAGCCCCTGGACTGAAAAGGCACAGGAATCAGGCACAGCGGTGTGACACCATCAAGCTTGTGGCAAGCATATTTTTTTGCCTGTCACTTGTGTAACAAGTCCGCAGCCGACCTGGCAAGTCACCTTCGGGGTCATGCACGAGAGAGAGGTGCGAGGTGGGGAGCGAACGCTATTAGGCGGCAAATCATCATCATCATCATCATCATCATATATGCGTATAAAGACGCAAATTAAATTTTTTGATAATATTTTAATTTTAGAGACATGTTACTAATTTATATCATTAGTTGATATACCCAATATGTAATTGGTACCTATTAGTTTCAGTGGGGTTTATTTTATGCTTTGATAATTATTAGACTTTTATTACTGATAATACAGAGAAGAAATAGAAACCAGAAGTTATGATAGCGGTAGTTGTGATGATGATGATGGTAGTGGAGATTATGGCCATAGTTACTTATTGGCTATTTGTGTATGGTCTTTTGTGATTTATTTATTAGTAATTGATATAAAATTATTATTTTATAAGCCATAAAAAAAACTAACATATAATAAACTTTTCTTCAAATATTAATCCTAACTAAAGGGTGTTTCATTAAGACGGATTATATATCAAGGGTGTTTCATTAAGTCGGATAAAAGTCATCAGTAAATACATCAGTGTTATCGGTGAAAATTTATTTATTTCTCTATTGGATCATGTTATTTAAGTCATGGCAATTATGCGTGAAAAATAATATCGCCCAAATGTCCACCAAATCTGAAAGAAAAAGAAAAAAAATCATTAGACGCTTAAACTTATTTCACATTTAAAATGGGTCCAAATTATTGGAACACCCTTATATATTAATTGTATTCATGGCAAAATATATTCGTGTAATAACAACATTAGGGTGATTTGAATGTAGTTTCATATTATTGAACATAGGAGAGAAAATGAGAAAAGAAATCAAAGAAAAATCCGTTGAAAATGGAAGTTATGTCGGAGTTTCGTGAATCACCTCGTGTCTCTTTGAGATCTAAACGTTTACAAATGAAGATTTTACGGCTGTTGTTAATAATGGCAATAGTAATAAAAATTTTAAAAAAATACTAGCAGGAGGACACTCGGCTTCCTGAACGTGACGACCCACCATGGTATCGATATGCTCTGGCGCCGACTTGACAGCCCCCATGCATGGGTAAATACGAACTAACTATAATGCTGACCAAAAGAAAAATATTGCTCTACCGCATCGGCTGTTATGAGGAACCAGACTGAGCTGGAAATATTCATTAAAAGAACATTCCAGAATAAAGAACAATAATTAAATGATCTAGGGAAAAATATATTGGTGTAATGATAGCATTTTACACTACTACGAAAAATCCAACGATAACAACGACCAAAGCTTGCTATAATAAATGACGAGAACCTCCCCAAAAAAAAAAACACAGAATAACATCGACGCCAACAAACTAGCTAAACTTAGGCGTGATATCATCAGAAAAAATAGAATACCTGAGATAGAACTGGGACATCAAAACAGATTAAACGTTTAATGCAAACAACAGAGATAACAAAAAAAATCCGATATAAATGTGAGATTGTAAAGGAAATGTCATTCGAGGAAATATCAACAATTCCAAAAGCAAGAACAAAACATCACGTGAAGAAAACCATCAACCTCGCTAACCAAGCAATTAGGAAAATAAAGAACGAAATAGAAAGGCAGATTAACCTTGCAGAAATTAATCATCGAATATACGCCGCCTCGGCAATGATCGTAGAAATAATGGATGAAAATGTAAAAACACGACGTAAACTAAGAAGAAAATTGCCAGTCTGGAAAGAAAAAATAGAAACCAAAATAAATAAACTACGAATACAACTGTCACTTCTAAGTGAAGTAGACAAGGACTCCAAATGAAAGAAAGAAAGAGGAAACAACTGAAACAAAGCCTTGACATAAAGAATAAGATTGACGTACCAAAAGTTAAGGAGAAGCTGAAACAAGTTGAGGAGTTCTGCTGTAAGATATGGAAAACCTGCAAAATGCACAGTAAAAGAGCTACATGGATCAAGGAACAACACACTCATATAGAGTGCCAAAAATGGATGGATATCAATATTACTGAAACAACTACTGCCATTTAAAAAAAAAACTGGAAAGCACCGAATAGATAATTTTTGGAATAAAAACTGAATCTAGCATCTACCTAGACCTCGCGTGGGCATCCAATGATATAATCATAAACGCAAAAAAAAAAAAATGCACCAAATGGCTCACGTGGGGAGTAACATATCTACTCCCCAAAACAGAAGAGACGCAAAACTCGATAAACTATAGACACATCACCTGTTTGCCGACAATGTATAAAATCCTCACTTCGGTCATAAGCAAAAGAGAACACAACTTACTTGAGAAAAACAACTTATTACCAGCAGAACAGGAGGGATATAAAAGAGTAAGTTAGGGTTTCAAGGACCAAATAATTATCAATAAAATAATATTGGAAGAGGTAAAACAAGAAGAAACTTATCAATAGCATAGATCTTCTGCAGAAAGGCGTTCGACAGTGTACCACACTCATGGATGCGAATAGCCTAAAAATATAGGGATTATGCCCCCCGACTGTCAGATTCCTAATGGAGAGCATTAAAAATACTGGAAGGCTAGATTAATGTTAAAACATACAAACGAGTCATTAACACTGAGACCAATCAACATCAAAAGCGGAATCGAAGGAAATTCATTGTCACCAATAATCTTCTGCCTTGTTTTAGCACTATCCAGTTGCCTAACGAACAACAGTAGCTACGGATACAAGTCACAGAATGACAAACTTAATCACCTATTCGATATTGATGATCTTAAACCTTTTGCCAGGGATGACAACTCGCCATTGTCAAAACGAAAAAAGCCATTAGGAACTTGATGTTAGGAATCGACAAATGTGCCAAGCTACCTTCTAAGGCGGTAAACTAAAAGAAAAGTCAGATTTAGACCTTGATGTCACAAAACAAGATGAAGGAACGAGACCAAGAGGGTACATACAAATATTTAGGAGTTAATAAAGACGGAATACAACATTCAATTATGAATAAAAAAAATCCGAAAAGAATATTAGAGAGTGCGTTTGATAATAGATAGCTTAATGGAGCCAATAAAATGAAGGCTATCAACAACTTAGCTATACCCATAATAGCATACAGCTTCAAGATTATTAAATAGAAGTTGAATGACCTTAAAAGATTGAACGCCGAGATAAGAAAATTGCTTACCCAAATGAGAATGCACCACCTGAAATCAGATGTTGATAGGTTGTATGTACCAAGAGCTTTCAACTTGAACTAAGTCTAAAAACTACTACAATCAGATTGGAAGCATACTTCATAAAAACAATGACCCTCTACTAGGAATAGCAAAACACCAAATCCACTCCATCGACAAAGAAGCTGCGCTCTTCAAGAAAGAGTTTAATGGACCTGAAATCCTACCATGAAAAAACGAAAACAAAACAACTTAGCTAAATGAAATTACAAAAGAAAATTGGGAGGACAAGGGGTTTCATGATAAACATTTAAAAAGAACAAAAGAATCAGATGTAGACCAACGGAAAACACAACAGTGGCTGAGGAGAACCGGGCTGAAAGCTGATACAGAAGGCCTAATTATTGCAACCAAAACCACGCAAACAGATCCTATCACAGTCACATAATCAAAGATGGAACTAACCCGAAATGCAGGACCTGCGGTAAATATGATGAGACCGTCACCCATATTATGTTAGGATGTCCGGAACTAGCAAAAAATGAATATACCCATAGACATAACAAGGTAGCGACATATGTGCACCGAAAGGAATGCATAAAGCACAAAATCGAAACCACTAGGAGATGGTATGAGCACCAACTACACACAGTTACCCAAAATAAAGATGTAACTATCCCCTGAGACATGTCAATTCAAACTGACAGGGAAATAAAAGCCAACCAAATATTACCATAAAAGACAAAAAATTTAGGAAGTGTATGCTTATTGACATAGCAGTACCATCTGAGAGAAACACCAACTTGAAAATTATTGAAAAATTTCAAAATACAAGGAACTGGAGATCGAGATTAACTGGATATGGAAAATGGAAACCAATAATAATCGCTCTGGATCTTGTGATAAAAGAAATGGACAATTTTACTAACAGTGTCCGAGGTAATATCAACATACAAGTTACCTAGCAGATCGTCTTACTAGGAACATCCCATTTACTAAGAAAATTGCTATCAATTAAATGACAATTCTCCTATAGAATCTAAGGACCATAATTTGTACCAGCCCCTACAGTATACAAATCAAGAAACATAACATACACAAATAATAATAATAATAATAATAATATTTACGATATATTATCAGACCAATTGACAAAATATGAGCATGATGATATTGCAATTAATCGACAGGCCTGTGTCCTTTCTCAAAGAAAAATAAAATTAAGATTGACAGTTCTTTTGGGTTTTTTACCTTACAATATATATCCCAAATTGTATTTCGCCAAAATTTATCGACTAGCGTGTATGTCTGGAGCATAAAGCATTTCAGAGAAGCAGTGTTCGTATGTGACCTGTTCAACAATAATGCGTTTATGTATGACATTCGAATTGATGGGCGTGGTCTTAAACACCCCTCGCGGACTAAGCCTAATATATTAAACTACAAGGTTTTGGGATCAAAACGAAGAGAATAAAATCTTCAAACCCAAAATTTCATAGATACTGTTTACTCATCAGGAGCAAGTTAATTTTATTAACAGTTTTAGAACTGCCTTCTTTATTTTTAACAATGTTGTCATATTTCTAACTGTTTCGTTTAGCTTTTGAAAGGTGTTAGCGGATGCTAACTTTCTTCCCCTATAAAGGACAATAACTCAAAATACAATTAAGTTACTTCCCTTGTCCACTAGTTGAAGCGGGAACTTCTGATTTCAACAAGGTGATAAGCTGACACGCACGTGGAAGTCATGGTTTAAATCCAAACTATTCCTTACTGTTCTCAGGTAGTAAATGAATAAAAACTGTGTTAAATTCAGTCAGTTCTATCCCATGCGTGATACACGCTCAGGCGACCATGTATCTCTTGATATATAACTGACGAGACTGCCATTTCTATCTGCGGTAGACCAGTTGCCATCCAAGGTAATGAACCTGGTCTGTCCTGCTATTTACCCATAAGGGAAAGAATTCACGTAGGTGAATGTAATGGATTCGACAGAAATTCGAACTCAGTTCTCAGATTTCCTCAATTCGCTATCCATACTCCACCGCCCATACCACACACATATTGATCTTCTTGTACATATTTCTTTTAGGTGGTCATATTTTTGACAGTTTTTTTCCAGCAGTATTTTGCCATTTCTTTCTGCGGTAGACCAGTTGCCATCCAAGGCTATAGAACCTGGTCTGTCCATCTATTTACCAATAGCTGTGAGGAGAAGAAGAGGATTACGCTTGTTTTTTTTATTTTCATTCGTTTTTGTTCACCCCAACAACCTGGAATATAAAAAAAAGTCATATTTCTCTATTTCGAATCGCGTGTGTAAATTTTTCTTTACGTTTGACTTAAAACCTTCTCGTTGCTCACAAGTTCCTTTCATGGTAATCTAACATCTTTCTGTAGAACCACATCACTTTTCATTCTATAGTAGTAAGATTTATTTTCGGGTGAACAATGAGAAGCACAACGACTGCGTGAACGATTAACAGATCTTTAAATTGCCAGGATATATCAACGATTAATCGCAAATACCTTGTGGACACTGGTAACGGCCATTTTTTGGGGGATTCCCGTGAAGTGCGAATCCTCGTCGCCAAGTTGTTGTGGCCTGCTTAGGGGCCAGAAAAAAAGACACGGAAAAAAACGAAAGTAGGTTGAAAAAGTATATTGAAGATATATACAAAACAAGAGTGTTAGTCATAAGTAGATTAGCACTGCGTCTACTACTCCACTCTCTCCGACTCGCGCAGTTTGTATTTATGAGAGGAGGAAGAGTTCATTCTACTGTAAGAGGGTTTACCACAACAAAATATATCCTATTTCCCTGTGTCGACAACGCTATCAACAGAAGACAGAAAGCAATTCCAAATCTCTTGTTCTTTTCTTTCTAATTATTTTATATGTTGTGCCTCTTCATGGCTCCCCACAATTTCCTGTCTTTTGTAGCTATTTATATATTTTCTCTTTTTGCTGTCTACCAACCTTTAGCACATAGGTAGTTTATATAATGGTTTTCTTTTGTCCCTCTCACCATCTGCATGGTATGTAGAATTTATATATAATTTTTATTTTATGAGCCATACTAAACAAACACTTATAAAATAAACTTTTCCTTAAATATTAATTCTAACAATATAAATTGTATTTATGGGAAAATATATTTGCGTAATAACAGGACTAGAGAGTTTTGAATGTAGTTTCATATTATTGAACATAAGACCGGAAAATAGAAAAAAATGAAACTCCATTGGCAATTAAAGTCGGAGTTTCGTAACGCAAATTTTCTAGTTTCTTATTACTTTGCTTAGCGTTTGGCAGGCATCTTTCGCTATTCAATACATTTTCGGATTTCGATTTCGCATTTTTTGTCCTCTGTTAAAACATTTACCAGATATCTGAATTGATGTACTTATATTATTTTGGTATCTCAAGAATAACTTTATGCAATCTGTTACCATGGAAATTTTGATTTCAATTATTAAAACACGTAAATTTCAGAAATACGTTATTCCAAAAAAATTTCGCTTGAAGATGGAACAGAGCTTACTTTAACTCAATTTAATTCAAATAATTATATTGAAGTTTTAGGCTTTTGTTTTGAAACATGAAACCTCTTATGTCGCGAGTTGGAGTCATATTTTTAAATAAATAATTATATATATATATATATATATATATATATATAGC
>CAHIKZ030001979.1:4022500-4067500 GCA_903632075.3 Acanthosepion pharaonis
CGTCGATGAAGAAAAAAGAAAAATAAACACGCAAAATAAAACAAATAATGTAAAGCCAAAAAATGCGTGCAACGGAAAAGATAGAAATTGAAAATGGAGGGGAAAGATACTGAAAATAGATTGTTAAATGGCGGTAACGCCTCGTCGGCTTTGTGATTTCACCTACTGAAACTGATGGAGAGATACAAACGGGGCAAGTTAGAATAAATAATGTTTGATTGGATAAAAGCTGATAGGCGAGCAAACTAGTTTTCCATGCAATTTTTCATTAACTATGCAATGAATATTATTTGGAGGTATGTATGTGTGTGTGTGGACGTGTGTATGATTTTACGTAGAGCATGTATGTGTGCTTGTGTGTACAGGTATCTATCTGTGTTTGCCTGCATGCTGGTGTTCGCTCGTGAGTTCATGTGTGTGTGCGTGTGTGTGTGAAAAATAAGTTATTAGGAAAAAAAGCTAGAAAGAAAAATATACGAAGCACGGTGGAAAGAAAGAAAGAAAGAAAGAAAGAAAGAAAGAAAGAAAGAAAGAAAGAAAGAAAGAAAGAAAAGAAATCGAATCATAGTAAGAAGAAAAGGAAGTAGCAAAAAGAAAACAAGTAAAAACGATATAAAGGAGGTAAAAGGAAGCAGGGGTAGAAAGAAAGAAAGAAAGAAAGAAAGAAAGAAAGAAAGAAAGAAAGAAAGAAGAAAGAAAGAAATAAAGAAAGAAAGAAAGAAAGAAAGAAAGAAAGATTCAAAGAAATTGTAAAATAAATTAAATTTTATAGAAAGAAATAAAAGAAACGGATACAAGCAGAAATAAAGCGGTAAAAAAAAGAAATAGCAATAGAAACAAATAAAGGAAGGAAGGAAAAAAGAAAGAAAGAAAGAAAGAAAGAAAGACAGAAAGACACAAAGAAAGAAGAGAAATGGAATCATAGTAAGAAGAAAAGAAAGTAGCAAAAAGAAAACAAGCAAAAACGATATAAAGGGCTAAAAGGAAGGAGGGGTAGAAAGAAAGAAATAAAGAAAGAAAGGAAAAAAGAAAGAAATAAAAAAAGAAAGAAAGTAAGAAGGACAGAAAGAAAGACGCAATTTATAGAAAGAAAAAAGAGAAACTGATAAAAGCAGAAATAAAGCGGTAAAAAAAGAAATAATGATAGAAACAAATAAAGGAAGAAAGGGAAAAAGAAAGAAAGAAAGAAACAAACAAACAAACAAAAGAAAATAAAGAAAGAAAGAAATGGAAATAAATAAAAGAAAAGGAAAGGAAAGAAAGAAAGAAAGAAAGAAAGAAAGAAAGAAAGAAAGAAAGAAAGAAGAGAAATAGAATCATAGAAGAATAAAAAGAAAAGAAAGCAGCAATAAAGAAAAGAAGTAAAAAAACGATATAAAGGAAGTAAAAGGAAGGAGGGGTGGAATAAAAGAAAGAAAAAAAGAAAGAAGTAGAAGCAAAGAAATTGTCAAAGAATAAATTAAATTTTAAAGAAAGAAAAAAAGAAACAGATAAAAGCAGAAATAACGATAGAAACAAATAAAGAAAGGAAGAAAGAGAGATACAAACAAACAAACAAACATCAAAGAAAGAAAACACGAAAGAAAGAAGGAAAGAAAAAATGAAAGAAAGAAAGATAATGCCGTAAAAAAGAATCCTTAAAATGAAATCGGGATAAAACTAGATTGGTTAAAAAGTAAAAAGAAAGAAAGTGTAATTTCTCTCTCTCTCTCTCTCTCTGTGTGTGTGTGTGTGTGTGTGTGCCCGCGTGCGTGTGTGTGTGTTCCCTTTGATGTATTTTTGATTACAATACGCTATCCGATGAATATAATTTGAGTTGCTGGCGCTTATATATGCCAAAGAATGCATATCTTTTAAAGAGATGCAATTTTAAAGACCTATTTATATGTCCAGGTACTCTCTTCAATACGTGCTTGCGGTCATGCAAAGACACATTCCTTAACAGTCTTGCTCACTTTGCCATTTCTTGACAGGAAGTTGAGGAGATCCGTAATCGCCAACCTCCGGGATGGGAGAGTCGCCTAGAAGAATAGATCTATTTAGAAGTTATGTTCTTTGAAAATAAATCTTAAAATTAATTTTTGAGCAAATATTTTTTTCCTAATTGTAAAGTTTACAATATATTTTCATTGAGGGAAAAACTTTCCAAACTTTATTTTTTTTGGATTATTCACAATAAAATAAAAATAATTATTATTTCACATGAGAATAAAAATAAAGCCTCTAATGCTCAAAGGGTTATTGTGAGAGAATTCGAGAAAAATTACGATTAAGGGGAGAGAACAATAAAAGAATATGAATTAAGAAGAGGGGGGATAACGATTGACATTGCATTTCAATTTTTGAAGGTCAAAGTTGACTGGAAAGGAAGAAAAGGAAGAGGGGTCCAGAAGCAAGAAGTGCGATAGAAGACTCCACTCCCATAGAACTTACGGTTGCATATAGCCATTTCAACTGTAAAATGATGAGACCTAGCCGCCAATCTAAAACAGCGATTAAATTTCATTAAGTCGACGTGTGATAGGGGAAAGAACCTCAGAAAAATTACCATAAAAGGATTTATAGAAAAGAACCAGGGAATCTAGATTTCGGCGTGGGAAAATGACGGAAGCCGATGTGCCACGTCAATGCCAATATCATTGCAGATTCTACTTTGGATTTTATCAAGCATCTATCAATATGTAGCAGTATCATTAAACCATATGTGGCAGCGATATACAAATCAAGGTCGAACGGTAGTTTTATAATTATGTAAAATAGATTCTGGAGAGAAAAAAACTTTCTAACACAACATAGTGAATGTACCAGCATATTTTCGATATTTTCAACTGGAGTTTAGAAGAATATTTCAACAGATTTAATTTCTTGAAGGACATAAGTAAATGAATTTAGCAGCCATTTCATTTTAAAGCGATTTCATAAGGATTCTATAACACCGAAAAAAGGATTTGCAGAAAGCTTTCTTAAGAGCGCTATGTATATAGGCGATTTATGTAATGTAATGGTTAACGAGCTGGATTAGCCCACAGTAACTACTAAATTCGATTCTCGCCATGCTAAAACTGTTCTATGCGAAGTAATGGTTAACGACCTAGTCTGGTTAATCATGAATACTAAGTAGCGAGTTCGAACCTTCCTATCTGGGGGTGGTAGCACCTGTTAGGGTCTCAACTATCGGCAAAGAGTGAACCACCAAACAAAAACACAACACTGTTAAATTATAAAAATACCTTGTTATAGCAAAAATATTCACGATATATTTTTATATAAAAAAAAGTTAGAAACTTTTAAAGCAAACTGACCAGCAGTTCATTTATAGCAAACAACAACAACACATTCTATAACAAAATTACGAACAATTCATTTTATAAGAAAATTACCAACAAGACATTTTATAGCAAAATTACCAACAACATATTTTATAGCAAAATTACCAACAATACATATTATGGCAAAATTACAACAACATAGGAAAATTAGCAACAATACATGTTAATAGGAAAATTACAACAACTCATTTTATAGCAAAATTAGCAACATAGCATTTTATAACAAAATTATCAACAATACATTTTATAGAAAAATTACCAAAAACACATTTTATAGCAAAATTATCAACAATAAATTTTATACAAAAATTACCAAAAATACATTTTATAGGAAAATTACCAACAACCCATTTTATAGCAAAATTAGCAACATTACATTTTATAACAAAATTATCAACAATACATTTTATAGGGAAATTACCAAAAACACATTTTATAGCAAAATTATCAACAATAAATTTTATGGGAAAATTACAAACAATACATTTTATAGGAAAATTAGCGACCATACATTTTATAGCAAAATTATCAACAATACATTTGATAGCAAAATTATCAACAATACTTTCTATAGGAAAATTATCAACAATACATTTTATAGGAAAATTACCAACAATATATTTTATAGCAAAATTGCCAACAATACATTTCATAGCAAAATTATCAACAATATATTTTCTGGCAAAATTACCAACAACAGATTTTATGACAAAATTATTAACAATACATTTTATAGGAAAATTACCAACAATACATTTTACAAGAAAATTAGCGACAATACATTTTATAGCAAAATTATCAACAATATATTTGATAGCAAAATTATCAACAATACCTTTTATAGGAAAATTATCAACAATACATTTTATAGCAAAATTATCAACAATACATTTTATGGCAAAATTATCAACAATACATTTTATAGCAAAATTATCAGCTATGAATTTTATAGGAAAAATACCAACAATGCATTTTATAGGAGAATTACCAACATTGCATTTTACAGGAAAATCGCCAACAATACATTTTCTAGCAAAATTACCAACAATACATTTTATAGCAAAATTATCAACAATACATTTTATAAGAAAATTACCAACAATACATTTTAAAGCAATATTATCAACAATAAATTTTATAGCAAAATTATCAACAATACTTTTTATAGGAAAATTATCAAAAATACATTTTATAGCAAAATTACCAACAATAGATTTTATGGCAAAATTATCAACAATACATTTTATAGGGAAATTACCAACAATACATTTTATAGGAAAATCGCCAACAATACATTTTATAGCAAAATTATCAACAATACCTTTTATAGGAAAATTATCAACAATACATTTTAAAAGAAAATTACCAACAATACATTTTAAAGCAATATTATCAACAATAAATTCTATAGCAAAATTATCAACACTACTTTTTATAGGAAATTTATCAACAATACATTTTAAAGCAATATTATCAACAATAAATTTTATAGCAAAATTATCAACAATACTTTTTATAGGAAAAATACCAACAACAGATTTTATAGCAAAATTACCAACAACACATTTTATCTGTAGTTAAAGGTACAGAAATGTGTTTGGTGCCATATTTATCACAACGTTTCGATCGTTGTACATTCCAGCCTTCTTCAGGTGGTTGGAATGTCGAACTGAACACTTTATTTCGCTCACTGGGGTAGACTGTTCTATTTCCACGTGCCATGTCTAATGGATGTCAGTTATCTCCTGTTAATTCCCCTCTCAAAGTTCTTCACCGCCTTAACCAGGTATTGAACTCAAACTCTTTGGGTCCTGTCACTGGATCTGACTAATGCCTTAACCACTGTGCCATGTAACCTTGAAACGTTGTGTTATATAATACCTCATCTCAGAAATATAGACAGATATCATATAATTTGTTAATCCACTCTTTTGCTAAAAAATATTTCGGCAGGACTAACTAAATATATATTTTTTCTGCACCTATGCAAACATATAAACACCTACAGTCTGTGACGTAACCTTACAACCAATCAGTGGGAACTCCCAATCAACAATGAGACGCCACTAAATAAAGTTTTGGATTCTTAATAAGATTGCTCCACGCGTGTGTTCTGCAACTGTACTATTTTAATCAATGAGAAAGACACGGTAGCAGGTTATCCACGTTACAAGGCGTCATTTTATAATGCAGTTATCCCGGCTTATTAATGAGAAAAGAGGGGCCGTTTGGAAAAGAAACAGTCGGGGAACAAACAGCAAAATAACCTAAGAAATGCGAGGGTAGTAAAAAAAAAACACATTGCTAAGAACCATAAAGAACTATAAGTTGTGGAGAGCCATGTCTGTCCACTTTCTGAAGAGTAAACTAAAAAGAATTCGTTATCTTGGAATGATCGAAATGACATCGTTAAATATCAGTTCGTTTAGTCTTGCTCAACGTGAATTACTGCTATTATTGATTTAACATTGTCTTTCACAATATGGAGAAGCAAAATCAGCTTCCAAACGAAGTACAGACTGTACACATCGCTGGTAGTCTCCATACTCCTAAATGGACGTGAAACGTGGACACTTTTGGCAGAAACATGGAGAAGTATTCAAGCGTTTAGAACAAATTCATGAGAAAACTCCTTGGCATTTTCTGTTGGGATCATAAAACCAATAAGTTTGTGTAGAAAAGTGTTTGAAAGCTTTGGGGGCCATGAAAACTTCTTCTCGACACTGTCAAACGGAGAAAAATGGCGTGGTTTGGGAACATTACAAGGCACGACAACCTTTGCGAGACCATCATGCAATGCACCGTTGTAGGGAGATGTAGGAGAGGACGGAAAGGCAAAAACTGGTTGGATAACAACAATGGACAGGTATGACTACCAGAATTGCTGATGGCTGCCGATGGTAGACCGTTGTGGAGGACATTCAATATGGCTTCTGAATTTGGATTCCCCCCTACGATTACAAAGGTCAAGAGGATGATCATCATCATGATCATGATCATGATGATTACACAAGGTCAGAAAGATTGGGAAGCCGGTGAGTATCGCACTGCTTGAGTAATAGCTTAATGAAAAAAGATCTCTAAACACACCCACATCTTTCATTATAAAGGGTGTTTTTTTTTTAAGACGGATCATATATAAGGGTGTTTCATTAAGACGGATTATATATAAACGTGTTTCATTAAAACGGATCAAAGTCAGCACTAAATAAATCAGTGTTATAGGCAACAAAATCTATGCATTTCTCTATTGGATCATGTTATTTAAGTCATGGCAATTATGTGTGAAATATAATATCGCCCAAATGTCCGCCAAGGATTGCGCGACAAACCTCCACACGATGGTCAAAATTTTTGATAACGTCTCTGCATAGTTGCTCCTTGATCTCACCAATATGTATTATCTCATCCTTCAGCTGTTGAATTTTTGTTGGTTTGTTGACATAGACCTTACTTTTGGGATGGCCTCAAAGGAAGAAATCTAAATACGTCAAGTCACACGATCGTGGTAGTTAATTGACTTCGCTGTTTCGACCTGGGAACTTCTCATTCAAATTCTGTTTGAACGTCTATTTTTGTAATAGGCTTCGATAACTTTAACACGTTGTTTGATTGTTATTCTTTCCATGGTTGAAATTTTGAAAGACTTAAGTTTTTAAATCTGAAAGAAAAAGAAAAAAAATAATCAGACGCGTAAACTTAATTCGCATTTTGGAACAGCCTTTATTTACGAAGCTAAAATGTGGTCCTTATCAGATGAAAAACGTATTCAATAATTATTTCCGCACTCTTTGTCACTAGAATTTTTCCGGTCCTTTTAAATGCAGCCGCCAGAGGGAATCCGCGGATAAACAGATCTTGATTTCAATTCTGCTGTGTGTCTAACCCACCAACATAGTGAAATTGCCTGGTGAGGGAACTGGTTTAGTCGCTGATAACCCGACCATGTGACAGGTATTACTGTGTTACATGATACCAGTAGTAATAGCAGAGGAACCTGAGACTGAACGGTTAACGGTCAACTTGCACAATGATAGTGCTATGATGAGACGGGATCGTTGTCCGGATGGCCTCCTAAACAGAAGTCAATGCCCAGAGAAGACGGATCCCCTTCCCCACTCCCGATGGAATCAATGGTGACCTGTACGTGAGCATGACGAGGCAGATTGAAAGACATCAGATGTGATTTGGCATGGATAAGGAATGGCCTACATGCCCAAGACGCGCTATACGTGAATGAACCGACATACACCGAGAGGAATTGCTGAAGTGCTTAACTACGCATTGACCCTATGACCACATCTGATTATAGAAATGATGATGATGATGATGATGATGATGTCTGTTATGGTCGGGTACGTTGTACCACGGTGATAGTCCAAGGTAGAACCAATAAAGAAGAACTCGAACACGGATATGGAATAAAACAGACATATTACAAACAGGAATATATACAGAAAAGTAGAAAGTGTTAGTACGAACAATCAGGTTTAGTAGTAATTGTCTGAACGCGACTCTGTTTCTGACTGCCTCTGACTCGACTGACTGACTCGCTCGCTCTGACTGACTGGATATGGCGTCTCTACTTCGCAGAAATTCAGTTATCGTCGCCGGTCTCGGAACGAATCTACCACGATAAACGAGAGATCACTGTATTAAATTAAATTGCAATATATTGTCATAATAAAATTATTTCCAATATACGTCATTATATATAATTTTCGTTTCATTTCTAGATTCGTAATAATTGGAATAAATATTTTTAAATATCTGTTCAATAAATCCTAAATGTGATAACACGTATTTCTTAAATAGTCTTATCAAAGTAACGTCCGATCCTATAGTAAAATAGATTGCAATATATTTCTTTAAGAAACGCATTTCCAATGAATTACCTATCAGTTTTTACGTCGTTTGGGAAAAAGTGATCACTGATACGCAAATAAGTGCGCCAGGTGCTGCGAACTCGGTAGGATCGGGGTTTGGGCATTGCTCTTAACTAGTGCACAACAATTAGTCATAGCTCAAAAAGTGGCGAGGAATCATGGCGTTATGGAAGCAGTTAATTCAGGGTTTTCAGCCGCATCAAACTGCCGAATACGATTGTGAGTAAAAATCACCACCAGGCATTGGTTTCAGAAGTTCAGGTCGGGAGATCTGTCCCCTTGTGATGAACCCAGCAGTGGTCGACCAAAAGTCATGAATGATGAGTTCGTAGAGTAGTGCCATAAACTTTATTAATTATTACAGCTTTACATCGCCTAGGCATCAAGCTTGATAAATGAGTACAAAAATCATTTGGAATGCTCTGACATCTTTGCTTAATATAATCGTATAATTGGGCTACATTTGCATTTTTTTTTTTTTAGCGTGAACTGTTTTAGAAATATAATTCCATAAATTTTCAATCGGATTAAGGTCCGGACTCTGTGGAGGCCACTAAATGTCATCCATATTATGGCGATCGAAAATTGCATTACATTTAGGGCTTTGTGAATGAGGCTATTATCTTGCTGATAAATAGCTCCAAGTAGCATTTGGTCAGTCAAATATGGCAGAACATGTTCCTTAACGGGCTGCATATAGTCGACACTGTTGAGTTTTCCATCAACTTTAACAACTGGACCAATACCAAAGCTACTGAACGCAGCCCAGACCATTACAACCCCGCCTTCCGCTTGCGCTGTCTTTTTGACACATTTAGGGTGGAATTCCTCGGTTTTGGGGGCGTCCGATAAAGGTTTCTCCACCCGATCCGCAGATGCAAAAGCATGACTCGTCACTCCAAAGAACTCTGCAACAGTCATCGGCCGTCCATTGAATGTGACTTTTCGCTAAATTAAGCCGCTTGAGTTGATTCCTCTTCAAAATAATTGGCTTTTTCTTTTTCTAGCAATATACCCGAATAATGTAAATTCTCTTTAAACGGTTCCAAAGAGTTTGCGGCCTAAAGCTAACGCCAGTTTTAGCAGCTAACTGGCTTCAAATGCCGTCAGCATTCGGTTAGCTTGGGAAAGCCTATCAATTCGACTTTCCAATTGCACAGTGGTTTTTTCTTGGCGCTTTCGATCTTTGCTTATCCTTATATTGTCCAATATCCTGGTAAAGTATCTAAACCTGAATACAAGTCGTTTTGCAGCACTTTAATTGCTTGCTTATGTTCATAAAGGAAACATTTTATTGATGAAGTAACACTATTTCTGATGTAGTCACTGGACTAAGTCTACGATGCTTTCCCATAGTGAATTAATTGTATAATAATGCTCAGTTATTACACTATATAATGCATTAATGACCAGCCACGTGACCACCCATTTAGCAAATAATTTGCATAATACCGATGCGGTCTTAAACTTATTTTGCCAGCAAATTTGGATAATTTAAATTAATCTAGCATTAAATTTTTTCAAGTTGTAGAAAAATATACAATTTTTACACCATTCGAAAGAGAAATACAATCTGCATAAAGTGTAAACAATAAAACTAATTCATATTGTTTTATTAGAAACATATTCTAAAATGAATAAAACTTTAATTATCGGTCTTAAATTTATTTTCGCCAGCGTTTTTCTTTGAAATACCAGAACAATGTTAGGAAAATTAATGGCAAACGAGGAAAACTCTTTTCTTCTCGTTTCGACCTTAAGAACTTCATCAGACTGAAAGTAATAGTTACGTTGATGTGAATACACATGCGACCGAAGTGGAGGGGACGCTGAACTTTTAAACTTAATTTGATTTTAAATGTTGGTATTATCGGACAGATTTCAAGAGATACGAAAAAAATTAAATTTTAAAATTTCAGCTACATCTTTTCTTCGTGCACATATGCAGTTACACCACTTTAGTCCGATGATCTTAAAGGAAACAAAAGCGTCTGACTAAAAATTGTTTTCCACTTTGTCATTAATGTTCCTAATATATGCTTTTTTTCTTATTTTCTTACATACGTTATCATCAGGATATGGCGTGTTATATAGGGTGCTTAATATAATTAATAAGTATTTATATTTAATGTTTTTACTATCGGATCAAAATTTACTCATTCAAACACATATTGCACTACGTGAATAGCTGATGGCCTAATCGGACTGCAAACAGGCGCAGAAGTTTGTTTTATATTTAACCCGACGTCTGATAGAACGATTGCCTGTATTATTATTTTGAGGGTCTATCATGAGCGTGTTAACGATTCCTTCCCATTGGCGATAAGCAGCGCATCTTCTTAGCATTGATTCTTGTTGGTATTATCAGAGAGATTTCAAGAGATACTGACGCCTTATCCCGGATTCAGCCGCTACTGCCAGGCACATCATAACAGTAACTCATCAGTTGGCAAAGCCAATGGCTGTTTGAAAGATGTGAGCCAAGGACAGGGTCGATAGTGACGCTGAGCTTGTTTGACATTGAGAGATAAGCAAATGATTAATTCAGGAGCTAAACACAAGTCAAGACAAAGCGAATTGCAGAAATGAATAGTTTTTCGATTAAGCCACATTCGTGACGGGACCTGTGTAGAACTCTCAAGTAGCAACTTGCAAAACGAAAGCCACACATTTTACGACGTATAAATCGTTTTGAAATAAATAAAAAAGATTAAAAAAAACATCAATATTTTTAAGCGTTTCACCTCAAGCAAGTTGACAATGCCACCAGGGGGTTACAGGGGGTGAAGGAAAATGAGAGGAAGGTTGAAAATGGGGAGGATGGAGAAAAAGGACAAAAAAAAAGAATAGGATTCAAGAAGATAGAAGATGACGATTGAGGTTGCATTTAAATTTTTGAAGATTGAAGTCATCGCGGAAGTCAGAAATCCTAAAGGAATTCCACTAGTGAGAATTGCGATAAAAGAATCTGAGTAGAAGTGGTGGTTGCATCTAGCTAGTTCAACGATAAAACAGTGGGACCTAGTTGCCAATCTAGTAGTATATTAAAATTGATGTCGTTGGTACACCAGGGTAAAAAAAACTCATCAAAACAGTTAACGGAGGGATTTGTTAAAAAGTTCATTGTTTGAAAACTTAATTTATTACTTAGCCCAACAAATATATTGATTATATTTACAAATTTTGTTTGCATTAACCCAATATTGTCTATTGTTCCAAAGATGGGACCGTGAGCATTATTCGGTTATAGGTAAAAACCTATACTTAATACTATTTTTTTTTTTTAATTTTTAAAAGTGATACCAGAGCTTATGAAAGTCATCATCATTATTAATAGCAATCATAGCACTACTACTAATAATAATATATTGACTGCAGTTGAGATTATGGTCACTAATACTTTTTTTAGAAAATTAGATTTTGTTCTTTTTCTTATTTGGCTTTGATAAAAAAAAACTAACAAGATTATTATTGCTTTTTTTTATCCCAATTCTTTCACCCCATGCAAGACGATAATTCTACTAGGACTCAGGGTTATGAAGGTGAAATAGAATGGGGACGATTGAAGAAAGGACAAAAAAAAGAACAGGGTACAAGAGGACAGAATATGGCGATTGATGTTGCATTAAATTTTTGAAGATTGTAGTAATCAGGGAAGCCAGAATTCCTAAGCTTGTTTCACAGGTGAGACGTGCGACAAAAGAAGCTGAGTAAAAGTGGTGGCTGTATCTAGCTAGTTCAACAGTAAAACAGTGGGACCTAATGGCCAATCTAGTAGCATATTACAATTAATGTAGTTGGGACACCAGGATAAAAAAGCTCATCAAAAAAGTTAACCGAAGGATTTGTTAGAAACTTCATTGTTTGACCATTTAGTTTATTACTTAACATAACAAATACATTGAGTATATTTATAAATTTTGTTTGGATTAACCCAATCATGCACACAGTCCAGAAAATGGAACGTGGGCATTACTGGGTTTCAGGAAGAAACATATAATTAAGTGAAGGTCAAAGAGAGTGCGGAGGATTGAGGAAAGGGCCAAAACGAAACGGGGTTCAAGAAGAGAGAAGATGGCGCTTGATGTTGCATTTAAACTTTTGAAGATTGTAGCTATCAGAGAAGTAACAAATCGGAAGGTAGCTAGGAAGTACAAGAATAAAAACTGTTAAAATAGAATGGCGTTTGCATCTAGCTAGTTGAACAATAAAACGGTGAGACCTACTTGCCAACCGAGTAACACGTTTAAATTTATGTAGCCTTGGCACCAGGAACAAAAATGTTTAGTCGATCAGTTTGGATTAAATTATTGTGTTTCACAGGATATCCACGTAATTGGATTATTTAATGCTTACTAGATTTCTTGAACAGGTTCGTATGAATAGAATATGTATTCTTTGTAAGAAATCAGTTTGTATCAGGTTTTATTGACATATTTTTGTCAACGGGGTTTTGTCGAGAGTCAAATCTATTGCTGGTAATTTGTTTGTTTGTTTTTTTTGCAAAAAAGTATTGTTGGTAATTTTTGTTCAAAAATGTATTGCTGGTATTTTTACTATAACAATTTATTTTTATACTTTCATAGTATTTTGATCCCAGTTTGGGGGTTCAAGATTTGCCCATAGCTTGGACCCTAACAGGTTGAACTACACTGGGTCTGGGTGGACCTGGGAACAAAAGCAATTAAGAGATGGTTCCACTCTCCTCAAAACCTCTTAATTAGAGGCCTTGCTGTCGGATGTAGGATATCGTTATACCCAGGACGACCGAGCAGATGTCATGAAAATATAATAAACAGGGAAACCATGTCACGTCGGTAAGTAACTGAAAACGAGATGCCTATTCAGGATCGATAGTATTGCAGAGCTTTCTCTGGGTTTTGTCAAGAATCTTGAAATGCATATCAAGAGCACCAGACCAGGTATGACAAGAGTTTTCAATACATGGGCGAATGGTAGAATGATGAATGGGTAAAATGGATTCTGACAAGAAAATGTTTTGGTACGAACCAAATTTCCTTGTCGCAGTAAACGTAACTGACACGATATTGTTGATCCACTTCATGTCAGTGTTTCTCAACCTCATATCAAATTAAAAAAAATAACTCTATATATAGCCCCCCAAATTATATTAGGGTCCTGAATTATTTCCACTTAATAGCCCCTGATGGTTGGCAGTTTTCTGTCGTGATTAAATTAAAACAGTTTTGATTTGGAGGCGTTGAAATTCACAAGCCATTTCTTGCCCCAGTTAACCACTGATTGGGATCCGTTTCAAAAGTAGCTGCCAACTTTAATTTGCTAGATCTCCCGGTCTTTTACTAAGACAGGAGTAAATGGTAATGTCATCTACATAAACATTTTTTTTTGTTTTTTGTTTTAAAGCAATTCACCCCAAGCAAGGCGGGAGTGCCAATAGCACGCAAGGGTTACAGAGGATTGAGAACAAGAATAAAGAGGCGTGAGGAAAGGATACAGAGAAGAACGGGTAATAAACTCAGTGTGTCTGATATCGATTGACGTTACACTTGAGTATTTGAAGATTATAGCCATCGGGGAATCAAGTAAGTGGAATGGAGATCTCCAGAGGTGAAGTGAGGGAGGCTTCCCCCATATTTCCTGTCTGTTTGAGAAGAGACTGTTACATTATTCAAACTTAAATTCATGTAGTCCGGGAACCAGCAAAAGTAGTTCGTCGGAACAACTACCGTGGAAATAATTGTAAAAGAGTCAGAGGGGTGCCGCGGCACTCCTGGGGGAAATCGATTGCAGATTAGATGCCAGATCATGACCTATCATATTGCATATTAGTTTCTGGATTTTATCGAGGACCTCGAGACGTATAGCGGAAGCACCAGACCGTATATGACAGCAATATTTCATGCAAGGACGGATGGTTGATTTATAGATTTAAAGGATGGACTCAGACGGGAAAAAAAACTTTCCTAGCACGACACGGAGAGCAAACTTTCCTTGCAGTAGATGAAGCTATTGATTCAATGTATTTATTCCACCTCATGTCAGTGGACAGCTTGAGACCAAGCAAGCGTAACGAGGCGATCTCAAGGAGTTGGGAATAATAACTGATAGAAAAAAAATTTTAGGCTGGAATGTCTTACATTTAATATTAGGTTGGTGCAAAAATAATGACGTAATAATATCGTTTTTTAACGTTACAAAATACGTCAAAAAACGACATTATTACGTCATTATTTTTGCACCAACCTAATACTAGTAGACAGGTTCACCTATCGCCCAGTTCACATTTATTTAAAAGAATAAAATTCGATCAACAAAATGGAGTATTGATGCCATATTTAGGCTGGAGCCGTGTAGTCCCCTCTTCCCAGGCTTGACAGAGTATAAAAGAGATACTGTACGTAATAGATTATTTTTCATCTTTCACACAGACGCAGCGTGTCTTGCTAATCTATCACCATGGACAAATTTAAAACACAATGGTAATTTATACTTATTATCACCTTCGGCTATGACAACTTATATATATATATATTAAGACATTTTTATGTTTATACATTCTTTTTATAGATACAATTATTTAAGTAAATGCTCTGTTATATAATAAACGGAATTAAACAACATTTGCCGTCCTGAATGTCCGAGAAATTTTCATAGAATATATTCGTCCTCTGACAGGAACTGAATATGTATTGTATACGGAACCGTCATATAGCCTGACGTGCCTTTAACCGATTTGGCCACAGAGGATCGTTCGGTTAGCAAGGTTGAATTTACTGCTTTTAAACTTCAATCATCCATGAATCTCTCATGTACATTCATATCTGCTCATGGCGTATCCAAATGTAAACAAAATGACGTCAAACATTATGAAATGGACAAAGTCCGACAATTATTTTAAGACATTTTTATGTTTATACATTCTTTTTATTGATAAAACTATTTAAGTTTATAATGAGTAGTATTAAACAACATTTACCGGCATGAATGTCCGAGAAATTTTCACAGAAAATATTCGTCCTCCGACAGGTTTCGAACCTGTATCCCTGTTTAAAAATATGATTTCTTCGCTACATAAGAGTTCTCATGTTTCAAAAACGAGAGCCGAAACCATCCAAATAATTATTAAAATTAAGTTGAATTGAGGTGTTTAGTCCCGTTTCATCTTCGAGCGAAATTTTAGGAATAAGCTGTCTCTTGGTTTACGTGTGTTTTTAACATGGTCCGTTATAACATTCGTTATTGTGGGAGTGGCTAGGCTAGTTATCTTCGTTAAGTGGTCAGAGAGTTAATTCTTATCTATAGATTCATCATCTTCTGAGAGGTTTTGCACAGGTTGGGTAGGGTATCTATTTCAAGGCTAATGTTGGCGGTCATTCTCTAGTTAGTTCCCAGTGAGGGATATTTTTATGGCGCGCCTACAAGTCGTTATGTATCGGGAGGATTGTGTTTTATTATTGTCTATCTGATTATCTCTTTATTTATTTGTTTATTCAAGTGGGTGTTTTATATACAAACCGTATTGCACTGAATTTCAATTTGTTTTTTTTTTTTGACGACTACAGAAAGGGTTTTTTCCTATTTAATGATTTGGCTAAGCTTTTAAGACTTTTATTAAACTATGGGATTTTTTTTAATGCTAATTAATTAATGCGAAAATTTGTTGATGTCGGCAAAAAACCGTTGGCTCCTGCCTATGGTTTAATAATTTTTCATTATTTAGAAACTTAATGATGTGTAGTTTTTCGTGTAGTCATAAAGGCATGGGTCATCCCAGGTTTTACAAGTTCTTGTTTTATTTACTATTTTCCATTTTACTTTTGGTGTTTTATTCGTTTCTTTTAGATGCCAGAAATATTGGGATAGAGATGTCTGATTTCGATTTTGAATATTGTTAAAGGAGCTCTTGTATTGTCTCCATCTGATTTTAAAATTATTCTTCGTTGACCCTATGTATATCCTATCAGTGTTAGAACTCTCAATGAATGAGATAGTGCATTAGCATACCACGGATTTTGTGAGGCATTATATATATATATATATATATATATATATAATGCCTCACAAAATCTGTGGTATATATATATATATATATATATATATATATATATATATATATAAGGAGAAGGACAAATCTGAAAAAAACATGCGAAGGGTTGTTTAGGGACTTTGTGGGACGTAGTGCACCAGGTCTCTTTATTCGACCCTTCAAAAGGTGTGATTGGTTCTGCACAAAGCCTTCAACACTATAATCAAATCTGCGCTGGTGTCTGGGCTGTCGGTTAGCAGGAATTGTGCTGCTTGACGCTCATACGTTGAATACGACGGGAGAGTTGACCATTATATATATATATATATATATATATATATATATATATATATATATATATATATATATATATATATAGATAGATAGATAGATAGATAGATAGATAGAGATCCTGGTAAAATGAGAAGGAATAGAGTACAACTCCAACGTTCCTAACATTTAAGTTAAAAGAGGGCTCAATACAAAGTAGAGCAATATTCTTTCTTTTAGTATATTGCATCAAAAACATGTCAAAATCGCTACACAATTGCAGTTTGGTTTCGACGCGTCTCAAATGCATCTCATCAGGCGATTGTAAATTACTGGTGAGTGAAAGATTTCTTAAATTCTCGCCAGTAATTTATAATCGCCTGATGTGATGCATTTGATACACATCGAAACACGACTGCAATTTTGTAGCGAATTTGACATATTTTCGATGTAATATCCTTATATCAAATTAAAAAAAAATAACGCTATATATAGCCTCCCAAATTATATTAGGATCCTAAATTATTTCCACTTAATAGCCCCTAGAATAAATAGAAACATAACCGTTATCGACCTAAAAAATAACCGTGAGAATAATACAATATATCACACACAATGCATCACTGACTTGTGTATATAAATAGTCAAGCAAAAACTAATTCAGTAACAGTAATTCAGATACCATTTACCAGACTCTTGTTTGTGGCTGAATGGTAAACAGCACATAAGATCAGACGATGATTCCATTTGGAGTTACAGGTTCGATCCCTGTTGGAGAAACATATATTTTCTATGAAATTTCTCGAACAATCAGGGTGATGAATAATTTTAATTAAAAAAAAAAACAGAGAATTTAATTAAATTGTATCTATTAAAATAACGTACAATCAGAAAATATTTAATGTATATAATTTTTAAATTAAATGTTACATACAGTGGAATTATACTCGATTTGTTCTCTCATTTATACCTATACATATATATATATATATATATATATATATATATATATATATATATATATATATATATATATATATATATAAAAATATCAAATTTTTGATTCGAAAAACCCTCAAATTTTTACCTTTGACGATTCGCTTAGGTGAAACCTGGGTAGGTTTGTCTGGCTCACTAGGTTTATATATATATATATATATATATATATATATATATATATATATATATATATATGTGTGTGTGTGTGTGTGTGTGTGTGTGTGTGTCATTGTTGTAACCTAGAGAAGGGTACTGAATAGAACAATCAAACGAAGGTTGATAATGAACGATTATACTTAGGACAAGAACAACACATATAAGATTCGCAAGCGGTCCGTAGAAGTAGTCACTTGCTAGAAGCGAGTCAAGTAAATTCCACAATGAATCTCTACTTGCAGGATATCTACCAACCACTCCACGCGGTCGGATGTGGCACAAGGCCGAATTTAATGCGGGATATCTGAGCTCGTAAGATCGGCCCAAAATTTCCCGTAGACCTCCTATAAAACGGTGTGGTTTAGCTGTTTCCCGAGACGAAACTCTGCCCTTCGACATAGCCTCATCAGTAGATCTTCTCTGCCCGGTGGCAGAGAGTTTGACCAGCACAGCTGGAGACGAATCTCCAACTGTAGGATATCTACCAACCGCCTCATGCGGTCAGGTGTAATAAAAGGCCGAATTTAATCTGGGGTATCCGAGCCCGTAAGCTCGGCAAAAAATTCCCCGTAGGCCAGGTATAAAACGGGACCATGTAGCTGTTTTCCGAGATAAGACTCTGCTCTTCGACATAGCCTCGTTTGGGGGTCCTCTCTGCCCGGTTTAACCAGCCGAGCTGGAAACGAATCTCCAACTGCAGACCAACATACAGTATTAACTACTCTATTTATGTGAATGGGGACATACCCATTATCGTCCGTAGGTAAGCTATAACATCAATCAACAGCTGAAAGACAACCAGTGAGATGACGATATCCTGCTTACAAATAGATTTCAGGCAACGAAAAGACAGTATTGTTTGTTGTAAAATCTATCGGCAAATAAGCTTGATGCTATGTATTCAGTTTTGAAAGACTTCCATTTTAATAGAGTTTTCTTCTTCTTCTATTTCTTCTTCTTCTTCTTCTTCTTCTATTTCTTTCTCGAATTATTATTATTATTAAATGATCGATTAGATCTCAACAAAATGCCATCCTTGGTAAGACGATAATCTACATTCGTGTCCTGGGTAAGACGATAAACTACATCCAACAGCAAGGTCTCTAATAAGGAGGTTTTGAGGAGCGTGGAACTCCTTAATTATCGGTGTTCTCAAGTCCACCCTAACTCGAGGTGGTAGCACCTGCTAGGGTCTCAGCTATAGGCAAATAGTTATAAAACGGGATCAGGTAGCTTTTTCCTGAGACGAGACTCTGCCCTTCGACATATCCTCGTTTGGGGATCCTCTCTGCCCGTATCGCCGTAGCTCTGCTACAATAATAATAATATATATCTCACATATAGTATTGCTGTTACTAAAACAGTGCTCTATGTAATATAACAGAGCTATTAAGTATATATTAATAAATAGACATATTATCCCTCACCGCTAGAACTACTTATTCAGCCAAAGAAATTTCCTTCAATTCAACCGGAAAAGACAGTTCCTTTATTCATATATATATATATATATATATATATATATATATTATTATATATATATATATATATATATTTTAGTATTTTTTATTTATTTATCCTTGGATAAAAATTATGTATAATCTGTTCAACGTCCATGTTTTGTTCTTTTATTTTCGAGTATTTTCGCCAGTTTTAGTCATTATTACGAACTGGCTATTGTCAGTATGGTGAATGAAATTTTGTTAACTCTATCTTGGCGTTATTTATTTCGTTGGCCATAGAATTGGAATCAATTCAAAAATATGTCGTATGTAAAAGTTAGACGAAAAAGAAACTATCGAATATATATAAATCTTTTTTTTTCTACATATGTATTAATTATTTCGAACGCATATTAAATATTAAATATACGCTTCAAGACGCTATATGATATAGATGTTGATAGCGATATTTTATTTAATTTATCTTGTTTATTTTGTATTATTTTCCTTTGCATTGAATTATGTATAAAATTTGGTAGTATCTACCAAAATATGTTGATAGTTTAGATATATATATATATATATATATATATATATATATATATATATATATATAAAAGAAAAAAAGAAAAAAATTAATTATTTTTAATAATATGTGGAAATCTCCGCTTTTACCTGAAGACGGTCGCGAGACCAGAAACACGTGTAGTAAAATTATGTAAAACAAAACATAATATTTTTTTTCTAAATAAATCCACATTACAACCAAAAACGTTTGCGGCACCTCTCTTCTCTTCTTTTTAATATACATACTTTTCTCTCGTTGGAACCACTACAACCTCTTTCTTTTTTTATTTTATATATATATATATATATATATATATATATATATATATATATATATATATATATAAAATAATATGAAACAACAATGACATCACGAGTTTCAACGAAGGATTGTTGTCTTTAAAACCTACAGGTTTCATTCGCTTAAAGGTATTTCTAACTAATGACGCAAGAAAGTGGTGACTACAGCCGACAGTTTTGATATATCAGAACGAGTTTGGAGTCAGGCATGAAATCCACACTAAAATCTCACTATGATGACGATATTTAAGAACTTGACCGGAGTTTTCGGGTTGATCTTTTGGTTTTATAGTAATTTGCAGTCTTTGACAAAACTACTTCCATCCTAGCTTTTTGTGACTTTTGGGTTTAATTTTATTATTTCCTATATTCATTTTTTTCTTTAACTGATCGATAAAGCAAAGTATTTGAAGTGTTAATATTTACCAATTCCACCGTCTGGATTTTTTAAGATGGATTAAGGGTACATACCGTCACTGAATTAATTTCCAATTCCAGATCATAGATTCTGTTCAGGAAAGGTTTATGTTGAGTATTATTTCTTGGAACATTTGATACAAGGTGTTTATATTTTTGTTTAAGATATATAAAATCGTCTCGGAATGACCTTTTCCGAAATCATCCGGGAGGATTTATTTTACTTGTTAAATCCCTGCCACTGAGGTGGCTAGTTCTAGTTCATTCCAGAGACTATACCATAACAGAAAGCAACGTTTTAACCCGAAAGACAAACAAATAAACGCAATGTATTTCGAGGAATACGACGATGAAGCAAGAAAAATCGTTATTAGTACTATTATTATTATTATGAGTAGTAGTAGTAGCATTGTTTTATTTCCTTGGTTTATGGTGTCTACCTCTTTCATTTCGGGTTCAAACCAGAGACCTAATTTCAGAAATGGCATCATGACATTTTCCACTGAGCAATTTAAAAAAAAAGTTACACATATTTTGCATAGATAAAGCCATTCGTAAAGTTGAGAGTACAATCTTTTTATTTCTATGAGGCATGGGCTACCAGGGATTTCTTTAAAGTGTTTATTGGAAAATTTTCCAATCAATCCGAGGGTTCCAACTACAACTGGAATTATTGATATCCTCATGCGTCACATTTTTGAGATTTCGATTTCAAAGTCCTTGTATTTCATAGTTTTTTGAAGATCTTCAAAGATACACTGCGGCCTTCAGGGGACTGCTCTGTCAATAAGGAGCCATATTTTGTCTTTGCGGTCTCTAATCGCGATGTCTGGGCGATTAGCTTTGATTATTCTGTCTCTGTGTATTGTACTGTCCCACAAAATTGTTACAGGTCCTATCTCCGTAACCGTGTCTGGGTGGTGTTCATACCAATTTCTTTCCGTAAGTGTTGGAGATTTTCTTGTGCAAATATTGCCCCACTCTATCGTGTCATGTTTTATATTCAGTGGGTGCCAATACCGCGCAATCATTATTATTATTATTATTATTATTATTATTATTATTATTATTATTATTTTATTTTCTCCGTTCTGTCTGCTTTCCATATGATGAAGATGTGTTTGATGACTAGCTGACAGCCTATTTCGGGAGCGGCAGCTGCTCCTGTTCGATGCTGTGGAACCACACTCCCGGTAATCGGGCAGCGCCTCTTTCCCGCCAAGTCTCTTTATTCGCCCGATTCCAACCTGCACGTCGCTGCTTCCACCCATTGTGATGCGAACTTTGTTACATAAACAGACAGACGGCCATTGACAGGAAATCAAACAAGACATACAATAATGGTGCGTGCTAGAAAAATCGATTCCCTCCACGCTAAGATGGCCACCATATGAAAGCCGACAAAAGACAGGAGAATGGGGGAGAGAAAAAAAAGAAGAAGATAAATGCCGATGAAATGGCAGACGGACAAACGCCGATTAATAACCGGCTTGTCGTTCTTTTCTGATTAATAAAAATACACAGGGGCCCCTCTACTTAATAATGAAGAGAGACTTAAGCAGAGAAGGATATAAAATACTTCATATAAGAATGAGTGTAAAAGCTTAGAAATTGTCTCTTTAAAAAAATAAATAAAAATAACCATAAATTAAATTCTCCTACCACTTCCTATTTTGAAAAAAATCTGCAAACCATTACGTTCTAGTTAGAGTAGTCATTTCATTTACACTGAATCCATCATCTCTCTCTCTCTCTCTCTATATATATATATATATATATATATATATATATATATATATATATATATATATATATATAATTAATGAAAAACAGACCACTTTAAGGTACCATTACAATAATTTATTTCACCAAAATCCTTTTTAAAGGACTCCGGATCATCAGGTAACAATTCTGTTGAAACTTGGATAAGCATGGAATAATAATAATACAACACAAAATGTACGTAACAAAATGTATTGAAACAAGGAAAAGGTACACAATATTTACAGTTAGTTTTGGTATATTCTTGGGAAGACTGTTCCTGCATAATGGGTTGACTAAATCGCAGTCGGGCAGAGTCTCTGGATTGGATCTCTTAATCTTCCCCCGTCTTCCGGTACCAATCCATATTTATATGGTCGGTACTCCACTTATGTAAATTAGGTGTATCGTACACAACAAATTCCAACAACGAAATTTCGTTGTTGGAATTGTTACCTGATGGTCCGGAGTCCTTTAAAAAGGATTTTGGTGAAATAAATTATTGTAATGGTACCTTAAAGTGGTCTGTTTTTCATTAAATATTAGCTCTGTATTCACATTTAGCTCTCAGGATTTCATCCTCCTTGGAATTACCCATTCGGTTTACCAAGTTCTTCATAACTTATATATATATATATATATATATATATATATATATATATATATATATATATATAATACAGTATGTATGTGCGTCTGTCTGTTTGGTACCTTTGCACTCAAGATCCATCGAACCGATTTTGACCAAACTTGGCACATACATTGTACAATGTAAGAGAAAGGTTCTTAGCGTAAAATATCGATAATTTCTAAAAAAAAAATATCAATAATTTCTAAAGACGATGAAAAATCGATAAATTCAACTTTTTTCCTCCGATTTTCTTCAAACTCGGTATGTAGGTTACTTACATCATGACGAACTCAACGATATCTCATTTCTATTTCTACGCCCCCACGTTTAGCGAAAAAATGCGAATAAGAAAAAGTCGATTTCAACACAAATCGTTTTCAACACAAATTTTTAACTAAAATTTCAATCAATCTGATACAAACTTCACTCAATTGCAGGTAATTTTAGAAAGAGCAATATTTAAGAAACCTATTTTCCTGAAAAAATATTTTAAGAGAAAAATTTTATAAATTTTCAAGACAGTACTGACTGCTAGGTCAATATCAAATGTTTCCTTGTAGGGAAAGGGTTAATATTACAATTACTATTGATTGCTGTCGATCGATGCAACTGGTGTTAGCAGTTAAACGGAATCCATCATAAAAGATGAGCATGTGGAATTATTAAATATTAAACACTTCAGATACTTCGGTGTATCGATCAGTTATAATAAATTTTGTATATGAGATGAGGAAATTGGACATAGAATAGACTTGGTAGTTTCGCACAACACCGCCAATTGCTACGAAACCAAAACATTAACCTGAAAACGCGAGTCGTGCTCTGAAATGATCTCGTCAGACTTTTATATGGATATTATGCTTGGCACATTACCTGTTCAGAAATGTCTAAACATTCTGCTGTATAAAACCGCTTTCTTAGGCTAATTATTAAAAAATTCTTTGAACGGATGAACCCTATGGGACTTGGAGACGACCATTATTCTTCAAATCTCATGGACTTGTACTACCAATTTACAAAGGACTGTAGCAACTAACATAAACTACATCAACTGAATACCGAATGCATATGTCTGCTGATTTAAATAAATTCCGTTGATACTCAGGAATAAACTTCGGTGTATTGCAATTAAATGATGTGAGAAATGTCCTGTAACTGCTTAAATCACTTTAATTTCCCATTTCCTAAGTACTTCTTCCGAGATCATCTTCAGTGGTCAAATGATCTCGGATGTAGATCGAAAGTAATGCCTATCTACGAAACTGGTGAAGTGTTAGCAGTTAAACTGAATCCATAATAAAAAATCAGGATGTGGAATTATTAAATATTAAACACTTCAGATGCTTCTGTGTATCGATCAGTTATAACAAATTTTGTATATGATAAGAAAATTGGACACAGTATAGACTTGGTAGTTTCGCACAACACCACCAATTGCTACTAAACCAAAACATTAACCTGAACATGTGCACTGGGTCATGTTGGAAGAAATACGAAGAAAAATAATAACGGAATTATTAGTTTTGTTTAAATTAATTTGCACAATGATGTACTGTTAGAGATGAGCAGAACAGATAATACACTTTGATCTCAGCACGATGGCCAGAGAATAAAGAAAAGCAGAACACAAGTACATCTACAATAGCTCTTTATCTATTTTCTTCTACTCTGAGGAAAACGACAGATTGTTAGGATCCAGAACGATGATAATATTTCATCATTATAAAAACAACCTTTCTACCAGTGATGATTGATGATAAGGATATTTAATCATTCAGGAAAAAAAAAAGATAAAATAATCCATCACCCTTGAAATAAAGATAAATATCTTTCAATCCTTGATCATATATGATGATGATATTTCATAAAAGTTCATAATTATAAAAACGATCCTTCCTACCACAAGTGAAGTCAGTAGAGTAGCAGTAGCAGTAGTAAAAGGAACAACACAGTAGTATCGCCATCGCTCCGTGAAAATTGAGTGTTGACGGTTTGAAATGCTTCCCTTAAACACAAAATTCTCGGAACAAGCAAAAAACAAGTAAGCAGAAAGTTTTAAACAAACAAAAGAGACAATATCACTGAGAATATTTTTAACACACACAATACGAATATTGTAATTAATATCACGAAAAGAAAAATATACATTGTTGTCATTAATGTCAACACGTGTCTCAAAGTCTTATTGTTTACTAGCAGTAGAGCCCGGCGTTACCCGGGGATGTAACAGTAAGAGATAGATCAAGTATCGACCATCATAAAGACTGAAAAATAAAATTGACAAAGATTATTGTTTAAGGTTGACGGACACACATGTCTTAATTAGTTTTTTTATTTTTTTACGAATTGGTCAAACCCAAACTCAAACAAAAACATTGTTTTCAATCGTTATGAGTGTACCGACTGAATAGAATTTTATTATAAACAATTGTCTTGTAAATGGAATTTTTAAAGCATTCTGAATGTAAAAATAAAGAAAAAAGTGTGCAAGACATTAAGAAACACTACCTGCCAAAAAAAAGTGTTGTTGAAATCGGTTGAAAAAGTAGGAAATCCGATCCCATATATAAACGAACACACACACACACACACACACACACACACACACACACACACACACACACACAAACAATCTGGGTTTTATAATAAGTATAACTCGATATTCCTCTTAATCGTGCTTTCAAATTGATTTCGTGCAAAAACAATTGGGTTTTTTTAATTTTTGGTGCTGTTAGAACCACTGCAAGGTAATTTTACGTAGTCCTGTGAAGTTTTGTTGAAATCGGTTGAAAAATGTAGGAAATCCGATCCAATATATAAACGTACACACACACACACACACATAACCTGGGTTTTATAATAAGTATGATTTTATTGTTGTACGTTTTATTCCATTCATTTTCAGCAAAAAAAGAAAAGGAATCCTCTGTCAACTAATATAAATACATATAAAAACGGGGTAACATATTAACAACTACACGTGCACCCTCTACTGTGCTAATAATGAAATTAAACGTTTCTATACAGAAAATATTCGGCATTCATTGACCAAACAGTTAATGTCCCTGCAACTCACGACGCCAACAAAATAGTTTCCAAAACTGAATTGCTACTCAAACCTCTGACAATAAGTGCTTATCTCGCAGGCCATTACTACAGTGAAGAATTCGTTTCTCTTTGGGTAATAGTGCTGTTATGATCCAGAATGGTGGTGATAATTCATCATTCTAAAAACAATCTTTCCACCAGTGATGATTGATGATCAAGAATTTTCATCATCCTGGAAATAAAGATCAAATATTTCACCATTCTAAAATCTAAAACTTCATCATTATAAAAACGATTCTTCCAACACAAAGGAGGTCAGTAGAGTAGCAGTGATAAAAAGAACAACACACTGACTTCTCTTCTTCGCTCCATAAAAATCCACAAGTAATGGTTTCTAACGCAACCCTTAAGAACTGTGAACACGAAATTCTAGGAACAAGCTAAAAACAAGTAAGCAGAAAGTTTTAAAGAAACAGAGACAATACCAGTGAGAACATTTTTAACACACCCAATACCAATATTGTAATTAATATCACGAAAAGAAAAATATACATTATTGTCATTAATGTCAACACCTATCTCAAAGTCTTATTGTTTATGTTATTGCTGTACGTTTTATTCATTTTATTTTCGGTACAAAAAAAGAGAAAAGTAACCCTCTAATACAAATACATATAACAACGGGATAATTACTTCAACATGCCGAACAAGCCACCCTGTTACAAGATTTATCGATATTTACTGATTTTAGTCTGGCACAAAGCCATAATTATATCTTTTTTTTACTTAAATTCCTGGAGTTTTCGTCTATGTATTCCTTGTGGAAATCGTTACAGGATATAAAATAAATTCCCCTTTCAATTTTTAGCTTATTATTATTGTTATCATTTTTTTAACTTATTTATTGTTTTAGAAGGAGTTGTAATATATTTTATGTTTGGCTTATAATTCCATGAACAAAAACATTGATTTAATGTGATGAAGTTCTTCTTCGAGAGGACGGAAGACATTAAACAGACTCTTTTCCACATTGTCACTATTATCAACTGTATATACTATTTTCTTTTCAGTATATATATATATATATATATATATATAATAATAAAAGAAAAATAGTATATATATTAAAGTATAATATATATATATATATAAAAGTTGTCATAGCTGAAGGTGATAATAAGGATAAATTACCACTATGTATAAAATATATATATATATATATATATATATATATATATATATATATATGATATTTAACGATATATAATTTTATATAATTGTATGTATCAAAAAATGGAATCCTCATGGATGAAACGCGTCACAAAAAAAACTTTCCAGTTTGATATATATATATATATATATATATATATATATATATATATATATATATAATGTCATCCATATATATATATGTAAATGCGAACATTGAAGTCAAGACACAGAGGCGGCAGAGAGTTTCATGTTAAACGCAATCATCAAGCTTGATAATTGGGTTTAATTTTCGCTTCTGAGTGTTGACGTCATATTTACATATGCTCTATCTTTGATATTGAGCACTTCACTTTATCCTATAAATATAGCATATATTAAAACTATATATATATATATATATATATATATATATATATATATATATATATATATATATATGGGGTGTATGTGTTTGTTTGTGTGTGTTATATACGGATGCAGATAGAATTGATTTTGAATTTATTGTCTGGAGTTATTCACGCAGCGTGAAACTAACATTGAATTGCATTTTGTTTTAACAATGCTTTATTATTTATTTCAGAAACCCTAGCTTAGGAGAGGTAGCAATGTAACAAAATCAAATACTCTAAATTAATAAATAAGTTTCAATTCACGCGCACACACACGTACACGTACATACATATACACGCACACACACAAACACACACACAGGCATGACAATATATATACATGCTCCTGAAAAAAATATTTCGGTTAAGCTCTCCGGGAGAAAAGTGAAATTGTAAACGTTAATTTATTTGTCTAAAAATAAATACGTCTAAATTCACCTTCACCCCTGCCGTGCAACAATGATACCAACTCAGTCGGGTTTCAATCCCTGCTTGATCCCTTTTAACCACACTGATAAGCTGTGAAACAGCGAAAAAGTCTGTGGATGACAACATATATATATATATATATATATATATATATATATATATAATAATGCAATATGATAATGCGTATGGAATTTCCGGTAAGATATAGATCCAAGGAGAGATCTATGTCAAAAGACAGAGCAAAATTATTATTGACTAGCAGCATGGCCCGGCGTTGCCCGTGCTTGATTCAAAAATCGTACGACTCATACAGCAATCGCTATCACTTGACTTAAAATATTTTTGCCCTTCCTTGCCTTTAAAGGAGTGCCCTTTGCTGTGCTGATGTTGCTACATGCCTTACTTCTTGCCTTTTTCACACTGCCAATTTTTTTCTAAGCTCTATACTAAACATTAAATCTGTTACGAAAAAAGAACTAAACAAAATGAACACAAAACGATCAGCTTTAAAAAAGGACTCGTAACTGGAAAAGCCGAATGAAAAAAGAATGTTAACAACAAATACTTTTTCACACCGAACCCAGCTCTGCGGAATCAGAATCAACGTTGAGTTTAAGCAAGCGAATGAGCCAATTAGGGTAAAGTGCCATGCAGATTTAAATTTTTCCCACTTGTGACGAATGCAGCTATCGATATTTTTTTTGCATGCTAGTTAACATTCGTGCCAGTCAGCTGTTGGCTCTCACGCTGGCCAATAGAATCTTCCTGCCTATTCGTGGCAGCCAGCTATAGGCTCTCACTCTGGCCAGTAGAAAATGGCCATATACTACAGGAAAACTGCCGTAGAAGCATTGAGAAAATCGATTATTTCCACTATCGATGGGAGTTGGGAAATGCAAAGACGGTCTTGGCCTTTCCGCTAACTTGGAACATGAGCATGTAAATTTTGGTGCAAATCCGTCGAAAAATTGCGACCGTGCATTCGTTACACACACACACATCATGCCTTTTATAGATAGAGATTAAAGAATATCAAACACGTAAAATCCCATAGGTAATAATTTTTATTTTATGAGAGCTCTAAAAAAATGTTCTCAATTTTCCATATTTATAAACTGCTTTTTAGAGCTCTCATGAAATAAAAATTATTCCCTATGGGATTTTAAATGTTTGACATTTTTTAATTATATATATATATAGCTGTAAAATAGTTTGGTTTGATGAGACGCGATTTGATCCCGTGAAATAAATTATTACCATGGATTTCTAATGTCTCCGCTTTCAGTATTATCATATTCGCCCTGTTCTTACATTGAGCTCTCTTACCATGTATATCATTTTTGAAATTATCCCTAATAATTATCAATTAATATTATATATATATATATATATATATATATATATATATATATATATATATATATATATACGCATATGGTAAAAAATAATGAAACAGAGTGAAAAAAACTTAAACAATGCCCTTCGCCGATTTTGCCTCTGTTAGGAAAATGCGTTGGTATTTTTGGACAATAGGTGAGGTAATAAATTATTTTGCCTCATTTAATCCGACGACCATCTGTCGAAATAAAGTGTTCAGCTCGAAAATCCAACCACGTACAATGGAGCCTACATCAGTCGAAACGTCGTGAATATGGCAACAAAGACAAGGACAAAGCCCCTAACAATGTAAATAGTGTAAATAACTATAATGTCTCATCTTGAAAGTATATACAAATCCTGAAGATGTCCCGAGCGTACAACGATCGAAACGTCGTGAATATTGCAACAAAGATGAGTTCAACAGTCCAACCAATGTAAATAGTGTAAATAGTTTTATGCCTTATTGTTGTAATTACACAATCTATCTATCTATCTATCTATCTATCTATCTATCTATCTATCTATCGCTATATATATATATATATATATATATATATATATATATATATGATAATACACGTGAAAAATACCTCAAAATTACAAGAATTTGAAGTAAAATCGATCAATCAATAACTAGAGCTTAAATTTTCAATACATTTATAAAACATCTATCCTTGATGAGTGTTTTGAAGCGAATCTCTTGAATCATTCAGCCTGATAAGTCATTTGATCTTTTCTTGATTCATTGAATAGACACACACACACACACGTGTGTGTGTGTGTGTGTGTGTATTTACTACAACACTTGACCAGATAAAAGAAACGACCGAACAACAATAAAATTTCATTCCATTTAACAACAAACATATTAATATATGCCATAACTAATAAAATAGCGATATGACACCGTTAACTGAAGCATGTAGATGTCATATATATATATATATATGCACGTATTTACATACGTATATATATATATATATATATATATATAGAGAGAGAGAGAGAGAGAGAGAAACAGAGAGACAGAGAGAGACAGAGACAGAGGAAGAAGGGTATGGAGATAGATAGATAGATACATACATACATACATACATAGATTATAACAGACTAACATAGGTTGATTTTAAAAGAATAAGATAGATGGATAGATAGGTTGATTGATTTTAACAAGCTGAGATAAATACGGTGAAGTGATGGATAGCGGCTTTGATTGAGGAATCGGAGAGACGATTTCGAATTTCAGTCGTGTCCATTACTTTCACTTACGTGCTGAGACACTTAGGAAACGTATGAATCCACTTCTTCTCCCCCCCCAGCTATGGGTAAATAACAGGAGAGACTGGGTTCAATAGCCTTGGATGTCAACTGTTCTACCAAGGAATGACAACGTACTGCGGGAAAAAAATCTGCCTCGTCAATCATGTATTGAAAGAGACATGATCACCTAAGGGTGTATCATGCGTGGCCCATAACTGACTGACTGAAACAGATAGGTAGATAGATGGATAGGTAGAGAACTAGCGGCAACAAAAAAGATAGATAGATAGATAGATAGATAGATAGATAGATAGATAGATAGATAGATAGAGAACTAGCGCCAACAAAAAATAGATAGATAGATAGGTAGGTAGAGAACAGGCGGCAACAAAAAATAGATAGATAGATAGATAGGTAGGTAGAGAACTGGCGGCAACAAAAGATAGATAGATAGATAGATAGATAGATAGATAGATAACTGGCGGCAACAAAAGATAGATAGATAAATATGAACAGATTGAGATAGATAGATAGATAGATAACTAGCGGCAACAAAAAAGATAGATAGATAGATAGATAGATAGATAGATAGATAGATAGATAGATAACTAGCGTCAACAATAGATAGATAGATAGATAGATATGAACAGATTGAGATAGATAGATAGATAGAGATAGATAGATAACTAGCGCCAACAATAGATAGATAGGTAGAGAACTGGCGGCAACAATAGATAGATAGATAGATAGACAGATAGATAGATATGAACAGATTGAGATAGATAGATAAACTAGCGGCAACAATAGATATAGATAGATAGATAGATAACTAGCGGCAACAAAAGATAAAAAGATAGATAGATATATAGATATGAACAGATTGAGAAAAGATAGATAGATAGATAGATAACTAGCGGCAACAAAACATAGATAGATAGGTAGGTAGAGAACTGGCGGCAAAAAAGATAGATAGATAGATAGATAGATAGATAGATAGATAGATAGATAACTGGCGGCAACAAAAGATAGTAAGGTAGAGAACTGGCGGCAACAAAAGATAGATAGATAGATAGATAGATATGAACAGATTGAGGTAGATTGATAGATATATAACTAAAAACAACAATAGATAGATAGATAGATAGATAGATAGATAGATGGAGAACTGGCGGAAACAAAAGATAGATAGATAGATAGATAGATAGATAGATAACTGGCGGCAACAAAAGATACATAGATAGATAGATAGATAGATAGATAGATAGATAGATAGATAGATAGATAACTGGCGGCAACAATAGATAGATAGATAGATAGATAGATAGATAGATAGATAGATAGATAGATAAACAATAGATAAATAATAGATAAATAGATAGCGGAACAATAGATAGATAGATAGATAGATAGATAGATAGATAACTGGCGGGAACAAAAGATAGAGAGATAGATAGATAGATAGAAAGATAGGTAGAGATCTGGCGCCAACAATAGATAGATAGAGAACTGGCGGCAACAATAGATAGATAGATAGATAGATAGATAGATAGATAGATAGATAACTAGCGGCAACAAAAGATAGATAGGTAGATAGAGAACTGGCGGCAACAAAAGATAGATAGATAGATAGATAGATAGATAGATAGATAACTAGCGGCAATAATATATAGATAGGTAGAGAACTGGCGGCACCAATAGATAGATAGGGAGATAGATAAAGAACTAGCAGCAACAAAAGATAGATATGAACAGATTGAGAAAAGATAGATAGATAGATAGATAGATAGATAGATAGAGAACTAGCAGCAACAAAAGATAGATAGATAGAAAGATAGGTAGAGAATTTGCGGCCAAAAAGATAGATAGATAGCTGGCGGCAACAAAAGATAGTTAGATAGGTAGAGAACTGGCGGAAACAAGATACATACATAGATAGGTAGATAGATAATATAGCGGCAACCATAGATAGATATATATATAACTGGCGGCAACTAAAGATAGATAGATAGAGAACTAGCGGCAAAAAAAGATAGACAGATATGCACACCTTGAGATAGATAGATAGATAGATAGATAGATAGATAGATAGATAGATAGATAACTAGCGGCAACAAAAGATAGATAGATAGATAGATAGATAGATAGATAGATAACTGGCAACAACAAAAGATAGATACCTACATAGATAGATAGATAGATAGATAGATAGATAGATAGATAGATAGATAGAATGGCTAACGACTCGGAAAGTATTCCAACGTATCCCCATATACAAACGTTTCTCTTGCACCAAAATAATTATTTTCTAAATAAACACCCATAAGCAAATCACTGGAAATAAATGCTTTTTAATTCCCTGAGTGGAACTATTTATATTCACCTTGCTATATTCTTAAGCCCAATGAAGATAAAGAAAAATATGCCTTTTTGCGTTTCAGAGAATTATTACTCGAGTAGAGCTTTAAAAAATAAAAATGAAAAAATAAATAAATAAAAACAAAATATTTTTACGCGAAATGGGCGAAATTTGAATCATGGGAAATCACGCTTGAAAATGAATTCCTGGTAATATTTTCTTTTATTCCAAAAATGTATTGCGGGTAATAATTTTTTTTCTCAAAAGTATATGGCTGATATTAAAACCGATTTTTACACGTTCATAGTGTTTTGACTCCTGTTTGGGGGTTAAGTATTTGCCAATAGCTCCGGATCAGGTTGGACCTGGCAATTAAAAGGTTTTTGAACGCTCCCCAAAACCTCCTAAGCAGAAACCTTGGTATGAGATACAGTTTGTCGTCTTGCCCAGGACGCGGATGCAGTTCATCGTCTTACCCGGGACGCGGATGCAGTTTATCGTCTTACCCAGGACTCGGATGTATTTTATCGTCATATACAGGACGGGGATGCAGTTTATCGTCTTACACAGGACACGGATGTATTTTATCGTCTTACCCAGGACGCGGTTGCAGTTTATCGTCTTACACAGGACACGGATGCAGTTTATCGACATATCCAGGACGCGGATGCAGTTTATCTTCTTACCCGGGACGCGGATGCAGTTTATCGTCTTACCCAGGACGCAGATGTATTTTATCGTCATATCCAAGACGCGGTTGCAGTTTATCGTCTTACCCAGGACTCGGGTGTATATTATCGTCATATCCAAAACGCGGATGCAGTTTATCGTCTTACCTAAGGCGCGGATGCAGTTTATCGTCTTACCCAGGATGCGGATGTATTTTGTCGTCATATGCAGGATGCGGATGCAGTTTATCTTCTTACCCAAGTCGAGGATGCAGTTTATCGTCTTACACAGGACTCGGATGTATTTTATCGTGATACCCAGGACACGGATGCATTTTATCATCCTACACAGGACGCGGATGCATTTTATCGTCATATCCAGGACGCAGATGCAGTTTATCTTCTTACCCGGGACGCAGATGCAGTTTATCGTCTTACCCAGGACGCGGATGTATTTTATCGTCATATCCAGGACGCGGTTGCAGTTTATCGTCTTACCCAATACGCGGATGCAGTTTATCTTCTTACCCGGGACGCGAATGCAGTTTATCGTCTTACCCAGGACTCTGATGTATTTTATCGTCTTACCCAGGTCGCGGATGCAGTTTACTGTCTTACCCAGGACTCGGATGTATTTTATCGTTATATCCAGCACGCGGATGCATTTTATCGTCTTACCCAAGACGCGGATGCAGTTTATCTTCTTACCCGGGACGCGGATGCAGTTTATCGTCTTACCCAGGACTCGGATGTATTTTATCGTCTTACCCAGGTCGCGGATGCAGTTTACTGTCTTATCCAGGACGCGGATGTATTTTATCGTCATATCGAGTACGCGGATGCAGTTTATAGTCTTACCGAGGACTCGGATGTATTTTATCGTCATATTCAGGACGCGGATGCATTTTATCGTCTTACCAAGGACGCGGATGCAGTTTATCGTCTTACCCAGGACGTGGATGCAGTTTATCGTCATATCCAGGACGGATTATTTTTGCTTTTATTATTTTCATTTTTTGAACATCTATTCAAATAATTTTTTAAGTTTAACAACGCAAAAGTACAATTTCTCTTTACTTCCATTCCCCTTAAGATTTTGGCCAGCAGTGTACATGGTTTACTCCAAAAGAAATACATCCTGTATTTGATATTTTCTATATTTGATGTTGCATTTAAGGTAGATGCAAATTGTAGTGCAGAAGACTGTAAACCTTCCCACCAACAATCCGTAATTCTTTGGAAATATAAGAGATCAGTTTGGCAAAATCATGTGTACACACAAAAAATCCTGTACGAAGGAGTGGTGGATTATTAAACTCCTTACTAACAAAGATTAAATCTGTTGGCGTTCATCGACACCTGTTGAACGTTTACTGAAACTAAATAGTTACTGAGAGCACAGTTATGCAACGGGTAATGCACTTCAACTTTACCAACAACGTTGGATGTGTTGATCTACATTCTATATTGCCCTGCACAGGCGTCGATCAACGAAGTGAATTGCTTATACCCCATAGCGGCTACTATTAGAAAGCGATAACTTAGTCAAGGCAACAGTTCATATATCTGTTGTCGCTCCCATGGAAAAATCCGAGGGGTTGATTTCGCTGCGTTTCAAGACGATTATTCTCAAGATATACAAATTAGCCGAGGCATATATAAATAGCATTAGAAAGGCCACAATTCTTGGAAAACTGTTGATATCTGTAATTGCAAGACAACAACAGAATCAATAAAGCGCTCGTTTTAATCTGACAAGAAACGATGACCTTAGATATTACAAAAGCATTTGCAAAGATGTGGCATCGAGTTTGCTGCACAAGCTTTCCAGATATGGCATATTTGTAACCGTTTACATCATCATGAAATCCTTTCTCTTGGGTAGTGCATGAAGTTGGGGGCAAACAATCTTCTGAAGCTGATGAGGTCAATTCACGTGTTCCATAAGATTCTCTACTTGTTACTGCAGTCTATCTGGGGTGTTTTTTATTACTATTAACGAACTGGTTAGGAAAATTCTTACAGTATGAGTAAACATCTGCCTATATCGCTGAGATGAGGTATCATGATTATTTACATTATTCGGACGGTTATCCTGACCTTCATTGCCATATTTACAACGTTTCCGCCTCTATATCTCTGAGATGAGGTATTATGATTACTTTATTCCCTCTAATTTTTATTTGCCACTCCCCCGCAGACAAATTATTTGCCACTCCCCGCATACAAATTACCCCCCCCCGCTGGCAAATTGTACAGGAATTAAAACTTCAATGAGACCATAACTGTTTCAGCTCTGGTCACCGTTTTACATAAAAAAAAATGACGTAATACCCAGCCACCGGTTGAAAAGTGGTAAGGAAAATGACGTTCTGCCCAACCCACGGTTGAACGGTGGTAAAGAAAAATGACGTAATGCCCAGTCACCGAATGAACGGTGGTAGAGAAAAATGACGTAATTCCCAGCCACCGGTTGAACAGTGGTAGAGAAAAATGACATAATTCCCAGCCACCGGTTGAACAGTGGTAGGGGAAAATGACGTAATGCCCAGCCAACGGTTGAAATTTTACATAACAATTCTTTGCAGGAGCTCAGACAAACGGGTTGAAAATATTCAGGCACGCAGGACTCAAAGGGTTGATCAATATTTCTTACTTTTCTTTCCTTATTTCCGTCTCCTCCGTGCTCAAGAAAGAACGACGACATTTCTTTCCCTGCTTTTTTTCATTCTTTCATTCCTTTTCGGTATTCTTTCTTAAAACTTTGAGCCCTGACCACCGCTTTTCCGGTGGTAGAGAAAAATGACTTAATGCCTAGCCAGCGGTTAAACAGAAATAGAGAAAAATGAAGTAATGCCCAGTCACCGGTTGAAAAGTGGTAGAGACAAATTACTTAATGCCCAGCCATCGGTTAAGGGATTGGTAAACATCTGTAGCTATTTTTATATCTACCGTGAAAAATTACATACCAATTATTTGCGAATTTTGACAGAGGATCTCAGGCAGAAGGGTTAAAATTGTTCAGGGACGCAGGACTCAAAGGGTTAATCAATATTTCTTATTTCTCTTTTCTTATTTCCGTCTCCTTGGTGGTCAAGAAAAACAGACGACATTTCTTTTCCCGCTTCTTTTCCTTCTTTCATTCCTTTGACTCATTCTTCTTCACCCTTTGAGCCAAGACCACCGATTTACCGGTGGTAGAGAAAAATGGCGTAACGCTCATCCACCGGTTGAACGGGGGTAGAGAAAAATGACTTAATACCCAGCTACCGGTTGAACGGTGGATAAACACTTGTATCTATTTTTATATCTACCGCAATTTGACTCATAAGGCTAAACAGAAGGGTTAAAAATGTTCAGGAACGCAGAACTCAAAGGGTTAAGATATTATGGTGCCTGTAGTAAAATGATAAATAAGTATGTGTTGTTTTGGTGTAAGGAAGGCTGTGGTAATTGTAGGTCAATAATTGCGGCGAATTAAGTTTAAAATTAGACAGATTGAAGACCAGACATCCTTTATCTCCCCTTCTGGCATTGTGCTAAATTTTTGTATTTGCAAAATAAATATTACTTTCCTCTATGTTAGCTAGACTTTATGAATTGAAACGAGTAATAAGTTAGCGGCAAGGTCTCATCATTTCATATTTGAATAGCTAGATGTAACCGTAAGTTCTATGTTAACAGTTTCTTCTCTCTCACTTCTCGCTTGTGGAACTCTCTTCCAGTTTCTTGTCTCCCAGTCAAATTTGAACTTCAAAAATGTAAATGCAATGTCTATCGTCATCTTCTCTCTCTCCTTGATTTCTGTTCTTTGATTAGCCTCTTTCGTTATTTTTTTTCTCTCTGATATTCTGCCACACTCATTAACTCTTTGAGTCTTAGTGGCTTTATTGCCTTGCTTGGGGTGAAATTATTTAAAAAATACTTTGAAAGTTTATTTGGTGCTAAATTCACTTCAGATCTCAAGTGGCACTCGGTCCATTGCGAAAGTGGGTGGAAAATTGTCAGCTTTTTTTTATCACTTCAGAAATTACCTGACAGAAGTTATCTTTACAAGAATCGGCTAAGACCAAAAATAATGTATTGTCATGTCTGGGCTGAAGTTTCTTCATCCTTGATAGATTTAGAAATCGTTCAGACGGTTCTGAGTGGCGAGGGAGACTGATTCTCCGCACTGCTATCTCTTTCTCATAGACGTGATGTTGGCGGCATCTCCCTATTCTATCTCTAAAGCTGATGCTCAATTTATCTCAATTCCGTTGTTCCACTAGTTCAGACCTTCCCATCATAGACACCACCTTGCCACATCAAGACGTCGAATGAACCACATTTCCTTGCTGTTCCACATGTGAGATGCATATTCATTTCGGACAGCTTTTTTTCTAAAAATTGCTACCTCGCATAAAAGACTCCCACGTGGATGCTTTCCTAAACCATACAATATGAACCTCTTCACGTAACGGCTCAGTCTATCTATTTTCCTTATACAGTGTAACCCGGATATAAGAGAAACCCGGATATAAGAGAGATTTTCTCTGGTCCAAAATTAGAGCCTGTGTTAATGTATATAAAATAGACCAAACCCGGATATAAGAGAAACCCGGATATAAGAGACTTCTACTCCGGTCCCGACAACTCTCTTATATCCGGGTTACATTGTACTCATAATCTGCAATTCCCATCACCTTTTCTTACATTCCTATCACACGCCTCACTCATCATAACCACTTTAATATTAAGCCTCTCTCTTGACTGGCTCTCAAGCAATGTGTTGGATAGACGTTAGTATTAAAAAACCGAATGTAAGAAAAAACGTCTTATATAAGAAATTATTGTGGAACGATTCTACATTCAGTAACTTGTAAGGCCCATATCATAACCACTGGTCTGAGCCATGTACTCTCGTCCGTTGCTAAGAATTGATAAGGTGTTTAAATTCTATTCTTTACACATTGTATTATCACTTTAAACCATCCATGGACGTTGCAAATCATAAACCCATGTTTTTGAAAATCAATATTAGCAACGAAACGACTAACGGTAATAAAAACACCGTAATTAAAAATATGCAACTTCGCTCTCTGATCTCGTTTCCCGCGAGACTTCAGCGAGTGACACGGGAACGGGAGATGTCTCATTTTTCTGATTTCTTTTTTCAAATTCATTTTTCAGTAATTTTTCATTTCATTTATTTTTTTGTAAACAACAATTTCAGTGATCTTTTAAACAAAGTTGAAATCAAGCCAGCCCGTCTGATATCACGAGATAACGAAGAATATCATATTTTGATGATTTGTTGCTTTTTTTTTTTTAAATTCATTTTATTTTGTTAATTGAAGTCTTATGCATTCCATTATTAAAGCAGCGCTATCGCCTTTTTTCCAGTCGGTGATCACAGAGCAAAATTCTTGCCGCTTTCCCTACCCACCGACCGAAAAAAAAAACAGAAGATATTCAAATTAAATAAAGATTTTTCAAACTGATATAAATGGGGGAGGGAAATGTTTCCATAATTTATTCTAAACTTGACTTTCCATACATTGGTTCGAGCATTGATACCTGGCTCTTTACACAGATTCATTTGCAAAATAAAAGAACTTTTCAAACTGTTATTTCTTAAACGGAATATTCAGATAGCTTAACGGATATCGGCTCTGAATATGGAATCTGTGAACCAAATTCAGACTCGAGGTTAATCTAATGCGTTTTCTTTTCCTTGGAAATAGTCATGAATCCATCTCTATGATACTAAATAAATCTTAAATAGCAAGGAAGACTGGGATCTCTTGGCCGCCACTCAAATAAAAAATGGAAGCACTGAATTCAAAACTGTGTAGAAGTCAATGGGAAGCCACTTCCCTATCTCCCCACCCCCAAAAAGGCACAAAAATTCACACTTATTAAAGAAAAGCAGTCTTTTAAAAGCCATAATAGCCTATGTAAAGTTGCAGACGTCAAGTTCGTTTTCAGGATGCAGCTTTTTCCAGTCAAACGCTTGTGGCTGAAAAAAAAAAAACTCTTTAGCCAGATCGTAACCCACGAAAAAATATAATGAAAAGTTATAGACGTAAGAAAACATTATTCGATTGTAAGCTTGTGCTGTAGACGAGTGAGACAGAGGTAAGAGAACGGGGCCAGTCTGACCGGCATGCCTTTTGTCCTAATGGTCTCTTGGCGTCTTTCTGTTTTTGGCTGCTAGTGACCACTATCTCATAGGGTACATCGTTATTTTTCTTGTCAGCTTGATCTCAAAAAAGCATTAAGTAAGAACAGGGTGTCCTTCTTTGTCAGGATCTTTTCAACTACTTCTTCGGATGCCCACTACATTAAGCTGACCTTCTTTTACAAGAGAGATAATTGTCAAAGCGATTTCTTTAGTGTGCTGCAAGTAGGTCCTTAGCAAGTTAATCAGCTGAGAGCTGACATCGTTACACCTATTCCCTAAAGGAACATTATAAAAAATAAAACAAAACAAAAACAAAACTATTCCTGATTACAGGATCAGCTTTTAGCAATCTAGTCACTCAAAATATCGTCACTGTAAACTGTTATAGCAGACACGACTATTATTTGTTAAATTAATTACTACAAGACAGCAATTATGTCATATACCGTACCTATAAACATTACTGAGTATATCCTAATCCTCCTAAATATGTGGGACACTATTGTAAGTGGGGGTAATATAATCTCTAAGTAGTCCATCATTAGCAGTGGTTTACCTAGTTCACGCCGCTGGCGAGTATTGTATTTTGTTGATGTTATAAAGATTACCATTTCATTTCCAACTTAAGTTTTGGTTATTCGTCATTCAGTAACCCTTTCTAGGTTAAAACACTTTCTTTCTTTTTTCTTTCTTTCTTTTTTCTTTCTTTCTTTCTCAGTCTGTTCATATCTATCTATCTATCTATCTATCTATCTATCTATGCATTTCAGTTTTTTCCTATCTATCTATGCATATTTCTTTATTTCTTTCTTTTATATACCGTACCTATGGACACTAAGGGGAATGTTCCAATCCTCATAATTACGTTGGACACTATTTTAAGAGGGAGCAATATGCTGTCTTAATAGTCCACAACTATCAGTGGTTTACCTACTTCACGCCGCTGGCGAGTATTGTATTTTGTTGATGTTCTAAAGATTACCATTTCATTTCCTACTACTGTTTTAGTTGTTTTTCATTCAGTAACCTTTTCTAGGTTGCAACACTTAGTAAATATTTGTCGACCTTGCGTCTATAGGAAAGGATTATTTGAACTTGTGTCAGTAAACATGTATTCATCCTTATTATACCTGAGTCTATAGTAAATTGTGGCTGGGTTAATCCTTAAATCTGTTGGTACTTATTGGTTGAGTTTATGTTTGAGTCTTTACGAGCAATTTGGTCGGATTTTTACTTGAGTTAAAAATGGTGGTATTTCTACTTGAGTCTATCAGTAAATATTTCTTGGTTTTCTGCTTGAGTTTTCTACGATCCACCCGGAAATTTGGCACTTTTTTGGCACCGAAATGGGATGGACCTAGAGCGATGTTATTGTATGAGGATATTTTAAAATAAAACATTCCATGAATTCAAAACCAATGTATAATTCGTTTTATCATATACATTTTTCTTTCTGCATGTTAATCATTAACGGCCACCGTACGTCATAAAAATAAGTAAATATTAGTTGAAATTATACTTACCTCTACAGGTAGATATTGGTCGTGGTTGAATTTGTATCTGTTAGTGTTTATACCGTATCTAGGAAAACTAATGGGTATGTCCTAACCCTCATAAATATGTGGGACACTATTGTAAGTGGGGGTAATATGTTGTCTAAGTAGTCCACTACTAGCAGTGGTTTACCTACTTCATGATGCTGGCGAGTATTGCATTTTGATGATGTTATAAAGAATACCATTTCTATTTCCAACCTCCGTTACGGTTATTCCTCATTTAGTAACCCTTTCTAGGTTACAACAAATTTTATTTGTTCAATACTTCAATAAACGATTCGTTATGACTGTCAGTGGGACTGGATGCACGTGAATTAAAAGACAGTATCCCCTCACCATGACCAGAACTTCTGTTCTGGTATGACTAACAACACGTATAATAGGCTTCTTTGCGTTTTCCCGTGTCTCGCCGGAAATTCCAAAACTTCCTAGACTATGCTCAGCACATTTATAAACAAAGACGTAATGAAATTTAAGCATTTCATACCACAATCCAAACAAGTCTATCAATAGGAGACAACAATCTTGCTCCCCCCCCCCAAGGTCAATGTGTTGGTGAAGGGGTAATGCTGATGACATAGGTATTCATAGTTGGGGTAAGAAAATAAACATCTTCTATAAATATTCCAAAAAATAAGATAAAATTACGATCTGGAATTAGAATGAATAGAAGTAATAGCACCTATTCTGAATCCTCCATAAAAATTCAGTATGTGGAATTAGTAAATGCTAAACACTTCAAATACCTCAGTGTATGGATCAGTTATAAGAAATTAAGTATAGGAGAAAAGGAAACAGAGGTAGTTTTTATCAACACCACAAATTACTACAAAACCAAAACATTAACCTGAAAATACAAGCCATGTTCTTAAATAGCCTTATTTGAATGAAACTTTCATATGAATGTCATGCATAACAACAAACTGGTTCAGAAATAACTAAACTGTCAGCTGTACAACTGCTTCCTGATATCAATAGGGGGGGATGCTTTGAGTGAATGGAGCCTGAGGGTCATGACATAGGTCATAGTTCTTTGAACATTGCTAACTGGCACTACTGAATCAAATAACAGAAACTTTACCTTTCAACAAGACATGGATCAGAAACATTCTTCTAAAATTATAATCAAATTTGCATTAGAAAATACACAAATAAATTCAACTTTTATTACTCTTTGTGGTGTTCTGGAGGTGCAATAAGAAGCGAAATTGCTAAGGCAGCTTTCATTTCATCAAAAAAACCTTCAAGGCAAGAGAATGCACCAAGAGCAACAAAGGGAGAGGATTCTGCAGCGGCAATTTTCACCAACATCATTGTCATGGTTAATCACTTCCTAGACTAGGCCCTGCACATTTCTAAACACAGATGTAATGAAATTTAAGCATTTCATACCACAATCCAAATGAGTCTATCAATAGAAGACAACAATCCTGCTTTCCCTCCCAAGGTCAATGTATTGGTGAAGGGGTAATGCTGATGACATAGGTATTCATAGTTGGGGTAAGAAAATAAACATCTTCTATGAGTGTTCCAAGAAATAAGACAAGATAAAACTATGAAAGGTAGTCCTCAAAACTAAAGACCCTCACTGATACATAGGTGTCTCACTTGAATTCAGCATAGTGAAAGTATTAACGAACTTTAGATTTCATTTTATGAAAGTAAACTCCTCACAACCCAGTTTGGCTTTTGTTCTGCTAAGGGATGTAATGATGGCATATATGCCAGCAAATAGCTCCAAGAAATTGCTCAACTCTCTAATAGAAAACTGTACATCTGTTTTGTCAACCTCACAGCAGCATATAACCATATCAATAGCGATTTCTAGTCCATTAAAAACTGCCATCCATAGTCCACATCTGCAATAATCTAAGAGAGGAATTTTACCAGACTACAAAATTGTACATGTCTCGCGAGGACCCCAAATACGGAATTCAGTAAATGTCTGGCTTGAGTGAGACCAATCCATTAAAGCACTTAGCACAATTACATTAATAAAGGAGACTGTTTTATCAATAGTCGCCATCACTGGCTAGGATTTTTAGTACTTTTCATTTCCCAGATGCATAAATTAACCATCAACTAACTCTTCTCACATCAATTGTTTGGTTTCCGTAAAGGTTCGACTGATGTTAATGGGTCCAATGTGTTTGTTTTTTTTTGTTATTTTTTTTTACGCGTTGAATTCAACGCAATATATCTGGTTCGTAAACACATTCATGTCAGACGCTTTTTTACCAAACTACTGACTTTAGGAGACAAAACAGTTATAGTTTATTGGCTGGGGAATTCTTCATCTATTCCCGTAACATCATCTTCATCCTTTGTGACATCTTGGGTGAATCTAATAGAAATGGGATATGTTATTTTGCGATGACTCTCGTACGTAATGGAGTCTTTTTTTTTAACTTGTTTTTTCTCTCCTTCCGTCCTTCTCTTGATCTACATTCCCTCCACTATTTCTTTTATGCCTACTTTCTCTGCCTATCCCTCTCCCCATCCTGCATGCCCTTATCTTTCTATCGATTGAACTTCGCAGTGCTACCGATGCGGACCACTCTTACCTCTGCTGTTGTTCTTTGTCTATTTCTGGTTGACCAACTTCGCGCAGACTTGCTTTTCTTCCATTAGATTGTGTCTTGTTCATTTATTTCCTTTTTTATGTGTGGGGGGGGGCTAGGCAATGATTTTAACATCATTTGCATAGATCGATCCTGTGATCAAATTCCTTGAAACTGTTTAGCAACGCAAAAAAGTGTTGATCGCTTCGTGCTTCACTGATTCTCTCAACAAAATCAGAAATGAGAGAAAGGGAAAACAAAATAAAAATACGAAGCTATAAAAGAAACTTAATTTACCATCAACATTGCATTGAATTTCTATTTATAAGGCATGTATAAACTCGATACCAAACGGAATCCCTAAAAACAAAACAAAAATGCTGCAACAGAAGTTTTATTTATGTAGAAAACTTACTATCTCTATATATGAATAAAACTCCTAAGGTGAAATCGAAAATTTAAAAAAAATAGCTAGAACATGTAGATCTTTATATGAATCCTGTTTTCTGGAAAATTATCAGATTTCTTTTGTAAAAACTACTTATTAAATCAAAGAAGTGAATTAACAGTAAATTGTAGACATAATCTACCTTTTACCTTGAAATTTAGTTGCACTTTTTAATTTGATAATGCTTTTTATTATATTTTTATTACATGAACTGCGATGCACCTGATATGGTTTATTTTTCTATTTGTTAGATTAGTTTAGATCTAATATAGGTCTATATTAATTTCCAGCCAGTGTTATTAATATCTTATATGGATGTACTGGTATTTGGTCAGTATTTTAACATCTTGCATTGATTAGATATTAACATCTATGATGTAGTTTACTTAACGGTTGCATATTAATTTGCCAAATAATTCTAAACGTTTAAGTTATTTACTAGTTTCTTAAGAAGACCTCTTATTCTTCAACTATAAAAAATTTATGTAGGAGACTCAGAAAGGTATGACTATTTAGCATCAGGTTAAATTACCTCCCTACCCACCTCCGTTTTTTGTTTTTTTGTTTTTTGGTAAAGTTGATTGTCTGATTTGTATACACCATACGAATTTATATAAACGTCTTTATCAGTTTTAATCTAATATCTGCGATAACAACAACGTCCTGTCATCACACATTTGCTCAAAAAAATATATTTTTTGCTTAGTTTTAATTTAACGTAGATCATTTTCGATTGGTGGATCAAGGTAAAACCCTCAAGC
>CAHIKZ030001979.1:4072500-4077500 GCA_903632075.3 Acanthosepion pharaonis
TAGATAGATAGATAGATAGATAGATAGATAGTCAATAGAATGAGATAGATAGATTGATAGATAGATAGTGACCATAATGAGATAGATAGATAGATAGATAGATAGATAGATAGTCAACAGAATGAGATAGATAGATAGATAGATAGATAGATAGATAGATAGTGACCATAATGAGATAGATAGATAGATAGATAGATAGATAGTCAACAGAATGAGATAGATAGATAGATAGATAGTGACCATAATGAGATAGATAGATAGATAGATAGATAGATAGTCAACAGAATGAGATAGATAGATAGATAGATAGATAGATAGATAGATAGTGACCATAATGAGATAGATAAATAGATAGATAGATAGATAGATAGTCAACAGAATGAGATAGATAGATAGATAGATAGATAGTGACCATAATGAGATAGATAGATAGATAGATAATTAGCAGAATGAGATAGACAGATAATGGGCAGAATGAGATAGATAGATAGATAGATAGATAATGAGCTGAATTAGATAGATAGATAGATAGATAGATAGATAATGAGCAGAATAAAATAGATAAAAATAGAATTTTTTTATATCAAATCTTTTGTGTTACTGTCTTCTATTATAATGTCGTTTTCACTAATTTTAATATCCACCCAACTTCCGCTAACCCGCCATTTTTTTTATTATGACTGCCTTCAGTCTTACCAATGCAATCTTTCTGTCATTATAGAGATTTCCCAAGTCATTGTTCGATATTTTCGCCTTCTCTGATCATTTTTCCCCTTTTTTTTTCTTCCTCTCCTATCTTTCTTCTTGACGCATTTCCCGCTCATCTCCACACAGTTGAAGTAACACATAAGGGACACGCCGCGCACTTTCCAGTGTCAGCCGTGCGAGAACGTCCCCTAAAAAGCGACAAAAGGCATATCAGGAATTCATGACGTCCATTAGAAATCAATGGAGCGTGATGATCGGACCTATCCAACCGGAAGACAGTTTATCGCCATCTTGAGCGTGGGCAATGACTAAAAAGGCCAAGTCTCCACGGATGCAAGATATTTTTGTTCTGATATTATTATTATTATTATTATTATTATTTCTTTTTTTTTTCTTTTCTTTTCTTTTTTTTTTTTTTGGCTTAAATTTTACTGTTTTTTGGGGTCTTTTTCTCTGCCTTCGTTTTTGTTTTTTTCCTTCTTCCAGTCGCGTTCATATTAATCTATTCTGTCCGATGTTGCCACTTTTATATCGGTTTTTATATTAGGCATAACTGTGTTTCTTCTTCTTCTTCTTCTTCTTCTTCTTCTTCTTCTTCTTTCTGTTGTTCTTTCTTTCTTTCTTTCTTTCTTTCTTTCCTTCTTTCTTTTCTAAATCTCTTCTATTTCATTCTTTCTCTTTGATTCATTTTTTATTTTCTTTTTCTTTCCGTTTCTCGTTTGTTTCTTTCTCATTTCCGTTCTAATCGAATTCTTTCCTTATTTTATGTTCTTTACTTTTCGTTTTCTTGTCCATTCCTTCATCAGGTTTCTTTTTCAATTTTTAATTTTCTTAAAACATTTCATATATTTAACATTAGAATTAACGTTTTTTGATGTATTCATTGCTTTTTTTCATTCGTCCTTTTTTCATTCTTTTGTACGATTATTTTGTTCGCTTATTTTCCTATTATTATTGCTTTATCTTTTCTTTCTTAAATTCATTCGTTTCGTTTCTTCCTTCCGTTTTTTCGTTCGTTTCTTTCTGGTCTCTTTTACTTCGTTCCTTTATTCCTCAATTTTATATATTCCATATATTTTCACTTTATTCTTTCTGTCGTTCTTTCTCTCTTTCTTTCTTTCGTTCGTTTAAGTGTTCTTTCTTTCTTTCTTTATTTCTTTATTCCTTTATTTCTTTATTTATTTCGTTTGTTCTGTCTTTCTTTTTCTTTCTTTCTTTCCGTTCTCTTTACGTTTTTTTTCTTTCTCCTCATTCATTTCATGTTTCTTTCCGTTTTAATTACGACTTGTCTTTCTTTCTTTTTTTCTTTTGTTCTTTCTTTCTTTTGTTCTTTCTTTCTTTCTATCTTCTCTTTCTTTCGTTCGTTTGGGTGTTCTTTCTTTCTTTCTTTCTTTCTTTCTTTCTTTCTTTCACCTTACGGTTTTTCTTTCTTACAATGGTTCTTTCCTTCTTTTTTTCTGTCATCATCATCATCATCATCATCATCATCATCATCATCATCATCATCATCTTCTTCACCTTTTTATTCTTTCTGCTTCTGTTTTGTTTCTTTTCTCATTTTCCTTCTCGTCGGAATATTTCCTTCGATTATTTTTTCTCCCTCTTCCTTTCTTTCTGTCATTCTATTTTCTTTCTTTCTTTCTTTCTTTCTTTCTTCTCTTTCTTTCGTTCGTTTGGGTGTTCTTTCTTTCTTTCTTTCTTTCTTTCTTTCTTTCTTTCTTTCTTTCTTTCACCTTACGGTTTTTCTTTCTTACAATGGTTCTTTCCTTCTTTTTTTTCTGTCATCATCATCATCATCATCATCATCATCATCATCATCATCTTCTTCACCTTTTTATTCTTTCTGCTTCTGTTTTGTTTCTTTTCTCATTTTCCTTCTCGTCGGAATATTTCCTTCGATTATTTTTTTCTCCCTCTTCCTTTCTTTCTGTCATTCTATTTTCTTTTTTTTCTTTCTTTTCCTACTTTCTTTCTTCTCTTTCTTTCGTTCGTTTGGGTGTTCTTTCTTTCTTTCTTTCTTTCTTTCTTTCTTTCTTTCTTTCTTTCACCTTACGGTTTTTCTTTCTTACAATGGTTCTTTCCTTCTTTTTTTCTGTCGTCATCATCATCATCATCATCATCATCATCATCATCATCATCATCTTCTTCACCTTTTTATTCTTTCTGCTTCTGTTTTGTTTCTTTTCTCATTTTCCTTCTCGTCGGAATATTTCCTTCGATTATTTTTTCTCCCTCTTCCTTTCTTTCTGTCATTCTATTTTCTTTCTTTCTTTCTTTCCTACTTTCTTTCTTCTCTTTCTTTCGTTCGTTTGGGTGTTCTTTCTTTCTTTCTTTCTTTCTTTCTTTCTTTCTTTCTTTCTTTCTTTCTTTCACCTTACGGTTTTTCTTTCTTACAATGGTTCTTTCCTTCTTTTTTTCTGTCATCATCATCATCATCATCATCATCATCATCATCATCATCATCATCATCTTCTTCACCTTTTTATTCTTTCTGCTTCTGTTTTGTTTCTTTTCTCATTTTCCTTCTCGTCGGAATATTTCCTTCGATTATTTTTTCTCCCTCTTCCTTTCTTTCTGTCATTCTATTTTCTTTCTTTCTTTCTTTCTTTCTTTCTTTCTTTCTTTCCTACTTTCCTTCTTTTTTTTTTTTCCCCTCCTTCATTTCTTTGTCCGCATTGTGATGACATTCTTCCTGTTTATTTTATTTTATTTATCTCTCATCTTTCTTATCTTTTCACCTTCGTTCATCCTCGCTACATTCACCCTTCACCGAACACATACCCTCTCCCCTCTAGTCTTCCTCTTTCTTCTTTTCCTCTGCGTCTAAATCTATCAAGTCGCCTATCTACCTTATTTACTGGCAAATATCGTTTCATCCCTGTAAGATTTCGATACACTCTCTCTCCATGCTGCCTCCACCATTTTAAGACATTTTCCCTCCAGTCTGATGATTCTATCTTTGTTGTCAATCTTGTTTAATTTTATTTATTTATTCCCTGACACTAATACGGAAATCTCACGAATGTGGTGTTGATATAGATTATCCCAGACTTTATTCATGAAGTCATTGTTTTCACAACAAAATTGGTACCAAGTAATCACTGTTGTTAAAATTCTCAGGTTTATCTATATTCATATATTGATTATATTGTGTAAGCTTCAGCTAATAATATTTTATTTAACCATATCACCACAAGCGAGGCAAACAAAATTATCTTATGCGAGTGCTATATTTTCCAAGCCTTCTTTCCTCATTTGATGTCCTAAGTATTACAGTGGTTTCTTTCTGCGGTTGCAACATATGCTCTTCCGTATCTATTGTCTTCAAAACTTTCTCGTTTCTCGCATAAAGTGTCCATGTATTTTTCACAAGTAAGGCAATAAAGCCACTAATACACGCAAGGGGTTACTGAGTGTTAGAGAACATGAGGAAAAACAATATTAATGAGAGTGAACAATAACGTAGACTGTAGATAACGATTCACATTGCATTTAAATTGTGAACATCAAATATGAATTGGAAAAAAATTCGCCAGACAGTTCCACAAGCAATATGTGCGATATATATATAAAGACATTTTTATGTTTATACATTCTTTTTATAGAAACAAATATTTAAGTAAATATTTACCGGTCTGAATGTCCGGGAAATTTTCATAGAAAATATATATCCTCCGACAGGAATCGAACCTGTATCCTCTACGGAATCGTCATATAGTCTGGCGTGTTTTTTACTGACTGAGCCACAGAGGGGCGTTACGGTTAGTAAGGTTACTGTTTTTAAACTACAATTCTCCAAAGATTTTCTGTAGGAACAGACGAAAGCTTGTAAAAACTAAAAAAGACCTTATGAAACTGGAATTTATAAACAGGGATCATAACATTCATATACAGGTTCGAGGTTAGTGTATCTTATTGAAATTGTTTGCGAAGATGTATTCTCGCCATTTAAATGAATTAACCTCTATATTTGTTTTTTGTATGAATGATTCATGTAATTATAAATTAAACTGCACCTATAATCGAAATTAAAATAACTGATCCAACGTGCAACTTTCGGATAATAAGTGTGACATTTCTGTAATTATTGAATAATATAGTTCATGCCACATTGGCGGAAAACCTATCAGTACAAAAGAATTCTCTTATTACTATATTTGTACAAAAACGCACAACCTTAAAATTTAAAATTCAAACTGCACGTTCCAAAACAATAACACATTTCTCATAGCATTTTTTCGGATTACATCTCTATTTTCGTTGTCCTCTTATTACTGAGAAGTAAAAAACAA
>CAHIKZ030001979.1:4082500-4110000 GCA_903632075.3 Acanthosepion pharaonis
CGGAAGGGAGTTTAATACATGAGAATTTCGAGAAAAAAAAACTTAAATTAGAAGTGGTGGTTGCATCTAGCTAACTGAATAGTAAAATGGCAAGAACTAGTTGTCAATCTAGTTGCCAGTAGCACGCTTAAATTCATGTAGTCGAAATACCAGGAAAAAAACACTCATCAGAACACAGTTGATATCGAAAATATTTGTAGAAAAAACAGAGGGAAGTCACGTAACGTCGTTAAGAAAGTCGAGATGCCAGGTCAGGTTCGATTAAATCACAGACCGTTCTATGGTTTTTATCAGGAATCTCGAGATGTACAACAATAGCCCCAGACTAAATATGGCGACAGTATTCAATGCACGGATGAATGGTTGATTTGTAAATGTGCAAAATGTATTCAGACGAGAAAAGGCTTCTGTTACGATACAATGACTCAACTTTCCTTTCATTAGATGCAGCTATTGATTCGATTTAGTCCACTTCAGTTGAAAACGTGAGGCCAAGAAGGTTCAGTGGGTTATTCTACTGGAGTCTAGCGTAAGCCATGCTAATAGTAGGCTGAAAAGGTTCCCTATGATGTTTAAATAAAAGCTGTTTTATGAAACGTTTCTTAAAAATATATATGTAAAGTACAGAATATGCGATCTACCGCAGAGAGACACTTTGAACAAAACCAATATATATATATATATATATATATATATATATATATATATATATATAATTACTATAACGCTAGTGGCTATACATGTTTGAAATGTTATTTTAAACATCGAAATTAATGTCAGTTGGTCTTACCGATGAAGATGTCCTATTAAATAATTTATACCCCTTGAGAGGAATTGAACATATATTCTATTTTTCTATCAGGGAGACCATTCTTAATTAAGTATGCTCTACCAATCACGTCACGGGAAACCACTGCGGATAAATAAGTTTCCATGAAAATATTTGTAGAAAAGAGAGACGGAAGCCACGCCACGTCGGTGAGAAATTGACTAAAGTCGAGATACCTGGTCAGAGTCGATTAAATTACAGAACTTTTGGGGGATTTTTTTAAAAAATCTGGAGATGAATAGAAGGAACACCGGAGCAGATATGGCAACGGTATTCAATGGACGCTCGAATGATTGTTTTATAAATGTGCATGACGGATTCTGGCAAGAAAAATATTTTAGCATGACACAGTGAATCAACTTTCCTAGCAGTAGATGCAACTATTGATTCGATGTAGTCGCTCGACTTCATGACAGTAGAAAAACGTGAGTCCAATAAGTGCAATCAAATGTTCAACCTTGTGACGTCTTAGATTTTACAAGCATAAGAAACATACTAACCTAAACGGAAATTAAAGAAAATTTAAACACATCGAATCGTTTGTAAATAAATCCGATTATCTGTACATAACCTACATTTATTAGTTTTATATTATATATATATATATATATATATATATATATATATATATATATATATATTCTTTCTGACGTAAATCTCACCTGAGGCCATTTTTAATGACAAGGCATAGACCATGAGTTTTTACTTTGTTAGACTTTCTCGTTAACCACTGCGCACTTATAGATTTTACTCTTTTTTCTTCAAGCGACTCAATCTGACCGGGAATCAGACATTTTGAGTGTAAGATGGTGAAGTCGTGTTTAAGTAGTGATCGAACGTACTAGTGACTTCGTGAATGAGTCAATTGGCTTTTGGAAGGGCGGCTTAAAATCGTTCGTTCACGGTCCAAAGATTCCACTAAAGTCTCTTCCGTTTACTATTGTCCATTCGTTTTTATCTCCATCTTTACCGGTGTCGACCGGCATCTTCTCGTGACCTGTCAAAGAGTGATTCGATTTGGAAGTAGCTTGCCGAATGAAAGGGGTGAACGACACAGCCAGGGGCAGTTACAGAGTAGACATCGAAAGACACTGATTTGTTTTTCATGGAAGGGAAACTATTTCAATTTTGCAATTTTGTTGAGCCAAGGAAGACGGAACTATGGACGCGTAAAGTGAGTGAAAAAGAGAGGACGAAATGAAAATAATAAAAGTTTATGAAAAGATAAAAAAACACCAAAGAAAAAATATATGAAAGAAGGAAAGAGAAAATATATCTAAAGAAAGAAAGAAAGAAAGAAAGAAAGAAAGAGAGAATCTAGATGTATCAAGGGAAGGAATGATGGGGAATAGAAAGAAAGAAAGAAAGAAAGAAAGAAAGAAAGAAAGAAAGAAAGAAGGATAGGGAAATAAATATGTTCGAAGAAACAAAGAAAGACAGTTAAAAGAAAGAGAGAAGAGTATTGTTAGAAAAAAAAGGAAAAAAGAAAGAAAGAATGGTTGAAAAGAAAGAAAGTAAGAAGTGGAAAGACAAATGAAATATGAATATATTATAGGAAATATGCAAAGAAATAAAAAAGGATAAAAAAGAAAGAAAAACGACTGCGTAAGAAAGAAAGAAAGAAAGAAAGAAAGAAAGAAAGAAGGAAGGGTGATGAGGAACAGAAAGAAAGAAAAAAAGAAAGAAAGAAAGAATGAGAAGATGAAGAAGAGAGAAAGAAAGAAAGAAAGAAGCGTGATGGGGAATAGAAAGAAAGAAAGAAAGAAAGAAAGAAAGAAAGAAAGAAAGAAAGAAGGATGATGAGGAATAGAAGGAAAGAAAAATGAAAGAAAGACAGAAAGAATGAGAAGATGAAGAAGAAAGAAAGAAAGAAAGAAAGAAAGAAAGAAAGAAAGAAAGAAAGAAAGAAATAAAGAAAAAGAGAGAGAGAGAATCAAGATGTATCAAGGTAAAAAACTATGTTCTTGTAGAAAGGAAGAAAGAGTGATGGAGAATAGAAAGAAAGAAAGAAAAAAAGAAAGAAAGATGATGAGAAATAGAAAGAAAGAAAGAAAGAAAGAAAGAAAGAAAGAAAAAAGAAGGAAGGATGATGAGGAACAGAAAGAAAGAAAGAATGAGGAGATGAAGAAGAAAGAAAGACAGAGCGAGAGAATCAAGGAAAGGAACTATGTTCTTGTAAAAAGGAAGAAAGAGTGATGGGGAATAGAAAGAAAGAAAAAAGAAAGAAAGAAAGATGATGAGGAATAGAATGAATGAAAGAAAGAAAGAAAGATGATGAAGAAAATAAAGAAAGAAAGAAAGAAAGAAAGAATGAGGAGATGAAGAAGAAAGAAAGAAAGAATGAGAAGATGAAGAAGAAAGAAAGAAAGAAAGAAAGAAAGAAAGAAAGAAAGAAAGAAAGAAAGAAAGAAAGAAAGAATCAAAATGTATTAAGCGAAGGAATTATGTTCTTGAAGAAAGGAAGAAAGAGTGATTTGGGAATAAAAAAAAAGAAAGAAAGAAAGAAAGAAAGAAAGAAAGATGATGAGGAATAGAAAAAAAGAAAGAAATCAAGTTAGAATCAAGATGAATGAAGGCAAGGAAAAACACAACTGAGAAGCCGTAAAAGCAGCTTCCTCACAAGAAAAAATATATCTTATTTTTTAACAATATCTCTTCATGATGTAGGCGATCATGGATCTCCATAACACACTTTTTCTTTAATATCCGTTACATTTAAATTCCAATAGTTAATCTAGCGAAGAGTAGTGAGATGGCTTGCCCTTAGTTTTCTTCATATCATGAATTCTGAAACGGTTGTCCAACCAAAGACAATCCTAATCTATTCTATTATTTTACTCATTATTTCTCAACGATATTAACACCGTATCTGTCTATATTTCTGAGATGAGGTATAATGTACATTATTTACATTATTCGGACTATTGTCCCCATCTTTATTGCCATATTTTTTACAACGTTTCGGACGTTGTACGCTCCGTCTTCTTCGGGTGGTTGGAATGAACACCATTAGAAAATTCGTAAACTTAAGATGATGATAATAATAATGGACTCTCCCGTCGGTTTCGATGTATGAGGATCTACCAGCTTATTGATTCAGTTATGAAAGTTTATGCGCTAATCTTAAGTGGCTAGGCCACAAAATTCTCCTGAGCCGACCAAGCATAGAAATGAATACAATATGGGAACCAGTAATAAGGAGTGCCAGAGAAAAACGATAATAACAAGAAAAATTTCAATATGAGCTATGGTAAAAACATATAATGAAAACAGAAAAAATTGCAATATAAGTACTGGTAAAAATGGTTGCTGAAGACATTAGGTTTTTAATATGCAGTAATTCATACTCAAGGACACATTGGATAAAGGCGGTAGTTAGATCCAGTGACAGGACCCTAAGAGTGTGAGTTCAATACCCGCTTAAGGCAGTGGGGAACTGATAACTGTCATCCATTAGATATGGCACGTGGAACTAGAACAGTCTACCCCAGTGAGCGAAATAAAGTGTTCAGTTCGACATTCCAACCACCTGAAGAAGGCCAGAGCGTACAACGGCCGAAACGTTGTAATAAATATCGCGACAAAGATGAGGACAACAGTCCGAATAATGTAAATAATGGACATTAACACGATTTGAACGCGAAGCCTTCGATGGAATTTGAACGCTTTTTACCGAATTCCTTTTCTTCTCCATGAACTCTTCTGCCACTCGCATATCCAAAATATTTTCAAAGTGAAACAAAATTAAAGAATGAAATGAAAAGAGATAAAAACTGATTTGACAAAAATAAAGATAGAAAAAAAATAAGTCTCAAAGAAAAAAATAGCAAGACGAGAAAATCAACAATAAAAAAACACAGATGGAGAAAAGAACAATAAAGACATTTTTCGTAATAAGACAGACATTGAATCTAAAGAATAGGAAATAAACAGAATTTTTCAATGAAAGTGAAAGACAAATGACTGTTGCGGAACAAAGAAAAAGGTCAAGCGTTTATTGAATGAAGGAAAATAACACGTAAGACAGACGAACAAAAACAAACAACAAATTAGAATGTTATTTATTTAAGACGATGGAAAAGGAACGAAGGAAAGGGATGGGATTTTAGAAGGAGAATAATCCTAGATAAAAGAAGGTTGGTTTGGGAATACGTTGCAATAACGTGACAAGAGGCAAACCAATCAGACATTGTTCAAGTGTTGCAGCCGACATGTCAGACAAGCGTTGATAAGAGCTGAATATTGGCTTGGGGCCACTTAGAATATTTGAAATGCATTGTATTAGCAAGAAAGATAATTTGAAGATCAAAAGACAAAAAATGAAGGAAAAAGTTTCAGTGATTTCCCCCCTAAATTGAATTAACGTATTTTTTTTCATTCTTTTTTGTAAATAGTTTTAAAATTGCCCTTCGTCTTATATACGAAATTTAGTCTTTCCTTAATCTCATTCCATCTTCAGTGATCAATGATTCGTCTTATAATTTTACAACTTTATATATATATATATATATATATATATATATATATATATATATATATAATGATAATAATAATGGACTCTCCGTCGGTTTCGACGTATGAGGATCTGCCAGCTTATTGATTCAGTTATGAAAGTTTATGCGCTAATCTTAAGTGGCATTTGAGACCCACTAGTGATTTACAAAGGAGGCCGCATATGGAGCAAGTGTGAGGATTGTGAGATGAGATCACTGTTAGTTTGGTTGACCTTTTTAGATCTTGATCTCGCTTCTTGAAAAAATATATATATATATATATATATATATATATATATATATATATATATATACAGTGGGTAGCAAAAGTATTTAACACATTGGTTTTACATATCTCAAAAAATAACAGATCAATTTCAACGAAACTTATAGGAAACGAACATTGTCGATCAAAACATAGAAGGAAAATTTAAAACCACTGTTTTGAGAAACATTCATTAACAATAAATAAAATAACCCATATGCAAAAGTATTTAACACACTTAGTACAGTAGCCTCTGTTCTGCTTCACAGCCTCCAGTCGTTTCCCGTAGTCTTCAACTAGTTTCTTGCAGGTACTTGTTGGTATTTTGACCCATTCTTCTTCACAAATTTTCTTCCATTAGTTTAAATTCGATGGATTTCTTTTATGAACTCGTAAATTGAATAGTTTCCACAAATTTTCGATTGGATTTAAATCCGATGACTGGCTTGGCCATTCCAGGACATTAATGTCATTATTATTAAACCAATTCTTAGTTGTTTTAGCCATATGCTTCGGGTCATTGTCTTGCTGAAATACAAAATCACGACCATGTCCCAAAGATGTGGCACTGTTCAAGAGTTGAGTTGACAAAATTTGAGTGTATTTTGCAGCATTCATTGTTCCTTCGATGATTTTCATTTTTCCTACTCCATTTGAAGAAAAACAACCCCACATCATAATATTTCCACCTCCATGTTTGACTGTAGGGATGGTATTTGCTGGCTCGTATTCCGCTCCTTTTTTCCTCCACATATGAGTGCGCATGTTTCGTCCGTAAAGCTCAATTTTTGTTTCGTCTGACCAAATTACTTTCTACCACAAATCATTAGATTCAATTTCATATTTCTTTACAAAATTCAAACGGGCTTGTACATGTCGGCGTTTCAGTAATGGAGTCTTTCTCGGTGATCTTGAAGTGAGACCTGCACTATTCAGTGATCTTTTAATTGTATCTTTACTAACTTCAATTCCGGCATTTTTCAAATCATTCTGAATTTTTCGACCAGTTGAAAATGGATTTTTCTTCACAGTACGGGAAATGTATCGGTAATTAGCCTCATTTCAGATACGGGGACGACCACTCTTTTGAATGTATCGAATTTTTTCCATTTTCGAACAACAGCACCAACTGTACTCACAAGCAAATTCAAATCTTGAGCGATTTTTCTATATCCCTTAGCATCTTTGTGATTCTTTATGATCTTCTTGCGCATGTCGTTCGACAATTCTTTTGTTTTCACCATTTTCTTGCAGTAGTGGCAACAGAATAGCTTCAGTGCCTCAGAGCTGTTATCTAATAGCCAGTTGAGTGTCGTGCAGTGCTGTCATTGGTCGACATATCACATCATATCAATATGGGTAGGAATCATGATGACACGTCTCTTCTAGCATAATATTTGCATTGGTGTTAAATACTTTTGCATATGGGTTATTTTATTTATTGTTAATAAATGTTTCTCAAAACAGTGGTTTTAAATTTTCCTTTTATGTTTTGATCGACAATGTTCGTTTAAATATTTCCTATAAGTTTCGTTGAAATTGATCTGTTATTTTTTAGATGTGTAAGAAAAACCAATGTGTTAAATACTTTTGCTACCCACTTTATATATAGTATAAATTTATGCTATAATCGTAAAAGGCCTCAATATAATTATTATGGATGTAGATTAAACAAATGTAAAAGTGAACACTGAATTCGACAGCAAGTGGCGTCAGTCTGTTTCATGATTAAACCAAGCATTTCTTTTTCGGTTTGTTTCATGCTTGCCGGAACACTTCGTCCTCTGACGGATTTTTCCAAGGCAACGTAAGGATTTTATTTTACAAGAATTTATAAACAGAAGAAAAAATATCGTTAGGTAGTGTCCTCCGTAGGTTGAATTAAAAAAAAAAATCAAGGATATTTATTCACTTCCATTTAATTTAAATTTATGAATCTCTAAGTTGACTGGAAAGCAATAAGTCGGCAGAGAGTTCCGCAAACGAGAAGTACGATAGAAGGAGCTGTGGGCATAGAACTTACGGTTTCATCTAGTTCTTGCCGCCAATCTTGTACTGAGCACATGACCAGATGTAACAGCAACATATTCTCTGTAGCATCTATTGCCCTTAAAACGTCTTCGTTTCACACATAACCTGCCCATGCTATTGTTGTCATTTCACCCCAAGCAAGGCAATAAAGCCACTAAGTCGCAAATGTTAGAGAATATGAGAAAAACTATTGTTCTGTGATCGTACGTGAACCGATGTTTCAGGTAAATTAAATTTGAGGGACAAGTGCGATTATAAAGAGCACATGCTCTGTTATTTTCTGCAATTATGAAGGCCAGATCACGCTAATCCTCTCACTTGAACAAGTTGGACGCATCGCGTTTCATATTCAATTACCTCTTTAATGATTGATTTTCCATCTCTACAGTGTTCTACCATTAGCATCTGCTTCCCAGGTTTCGCAATAAATGACTGCCTTCCTAAAGGTATCATTTAACCATCCCTTGCAGCGTTTCTTCGATTTATATCTGGGCCATATTCCAAGCATCGGTTCACCATAGAAAGTTATGCTTGAATATCCCATCATCGTCTCGGCGATCTATAAGTATAGATTAGTGGTCGGCAACCCCCCGGCCACATCCGGCGCGTGAATGATTTTTGTCCGGCCTGATAGCTTAATAGCTGGACACTAATGATGTAATTATTTTGTGGAGCAAGTTGCAGAAAAAAATATAATTTGGAGTTAACTGACTTACAATGCGACGAATTTTGAAATCAAAATTTTATTCCGAATCTAATGCTGACCATTACAAGAAATATGTTTTGAAAAGCGGAAAATAGAAAAGCCGATTGAATAATCCGAAAATGATGGTATCATTATTTTGAAGTACATATGTTTGTAAACAACACTTTCCGAAGATAAAATATACTAAGTCTTTTAGGGACAAGGTTGGGTGATGATCACCTGGATAATGTTTTGCTCCTGTCATCGGCAAATATTTCACCTGATGTGAAGAAGTTATTAAACAATAGACAGAAACACGTGTAACATTAAATAACTTGCCGTTCCTAACTGTATTTCTTTTGTAGTAATGAATTTATACATTTTGTTGATTGTGTTAATCTTGCTTTCCTTGTAGTTAAATAAGAAACCTTATTTAAATAATATAATATTAATTTCATTGATTTTCTCTTTAAACCTCCAGAAAAAAACACAGCCTTCTGGACGGAGCTGTCTGAGGTCGAAACAATTTATTTTAAGTTACTCTAGAAGGAATCTGCAACATATTCTGAATGTACTGACCAAACATGGACTAAAGGTTGGATTAAATATTTTAGGAAGTTATCAAATAATAAACGGAAACAAATGTCTCATTAAATAATTTTATATTTCTAACTATTTCTTTTGTAGACAGACATTGAATCTAAAGAATGAGAAGTGATCCTTGTTCTTGATTTGTATTTTTTGTTGATTGTATTGAATGTTATCTTGCTATCCTTGTATTAAAATAAGGCACCTTGTTAAATATTATTTCTGTTTAAATAATATTATTTCTGTAAGCTCCTAGACCAAGGCAGCCTTCTGGACAGAGTTGTCTGATGTTGAGAGAATTTTTTAGGGACCGTTGTTACCCCCGACGTGATTTAGACATCTCGGTCACGAAGTGCGTCAATGATTAAGTCAAGTTGAAATAGTCTTTTATAAACACAAATCTTGCTACGACTCCTGTTATATATATATATATATATATATATATATATATATATATATATATATATATTATCATTATTATTATAACTATACTCGGTTCGTAAGAAAAAAAACAACAGATAATACAATTTGTAAATAAAAATATTAAATAAACAGATATCAGGGAAAAAAATTCAATAAAAAATGAAAAGACTCAAAACATCCGTGCCGCTTGAAAATAATCAATCAGCACTGCAATGTCTAGACAAAAGAAAAAACATCGACAGAGTAACTTAAGTAGAGCAAAAACTCAAAAAACCTAATGAGCCAGAACCTACCTACTCAGGTTTCACCTAACGGATCATCAACATAACTCAAGCTTTATAACTCTGATATATATATATATATATATATATATATATATATATATATATATATATATATATATATATATATCCTGTTTCGTATCCCGGCGTAAACAAAGCGATTTCTAAAGATATAATGGATTTTTATGTATTACTTAAATATTCAGGTCAGTAAACGAAAATAAATAGATACACTGTTTATATTTCTGAGATGAGGTATTATTTGCACTATTATGACTATTGTCCTCATCTTTGTTGCCATATTTATCAGAAAGTTCCGTCCGTTGTACGCTCCGGCCTTCTTCAATGGTTGGAATGCCGAACTGAAACATTTATTTCGCTCGCTGGGGTAGACTGTTCTAGTTCCACGTACCATGTCTAATGGATGTCAGTTATCAGTTATCGCCTGTTAATACACCTAAAGTCTCCACTGCCTTAAACAGGTTTTGAATTCACAATTCTTTGGGTCCTGTCACTGGATCTAACTAACGCCTTAATCCACTGTGCCGTGTGTCCTTAAGGATATCTGTATATGAATTTCTGGGACTTATAAACTTAATAACTTCAGCATCATTTTATCAGTGCTCATACTGCAATTTTTGCTTTTATCAGAGCTTATATTGCAACTTTTCTTGTTATTATTGCTTTTCTTTGGCACTCCTTGTTACTGGAGACTGTATATGTGGGGTAGCTTGGTGTAACGCTGTGATATCTACCTATTTATCTTAGGTATAAAGTGATCCTTGTTTTTGATTAGTATCTGTGATAGTTTCCGTTCCGTTTGAATTGTAGGATTCTTTTTCACTTTGCTGTAGCTACCATTGCTTATGAGGTCTTCCAGTTTTCTTGTATACTCTGATTTGTCCATCACTACAGTTGCATTGCCTTTGTTAGCCGGTAGTATGATGATGTTTTCCTTCCTCTGTAGAGATCTTATTGCCAGCCTCTCCAGTTTTGTTACGTTTGACTTGGGCGGCTTAGCTTTCACCAAGGTCTTTCTCACCTGCCATCATAGTTCATCCGCCTGAGCCTGATGGAAGTTCAAGGCCACTTACACGATTCTGGCAATGATGTCCAAGAATGGCATCCGCCTGATGGTTGTGGCGAAGTTGAGACCCTTATTTAATACTGACTCATCAGAGGCAATCAGCTGATATTGGTTGATATTGATTACTGCTTTTACGGGTGGGTGATAGGCCTTGAGCGTCACCTTCTGATCTTTCCATCTGTTTAATTCTTGAATTTGGCGACCCTTGTCTACAGGATTTATCCATGTCATTTTGGATCCTTCTCAGGTCTTCTTCATTGGTAATTCTATTGAAGAAATCCTCGAGCATCTGGGAGATATGAGCTTGTAGTCTCTGTTTTATCCAATGATTTTACTGGATTCTCTCTCGAATAAGGGCTTGTCCCGCTTTTATTGGAGAAAATACAAAGGATCTGCGGTCCATATAACATCAAGACATCCTTTAAAAGCCGGACGACACTTCGCAGATACCTATCCGAAGTAAGACCCCCCCCATAGAGGAGAACATGACTAAAGACTGTGTGTATGCCATCCCGTGCAGCTGCGGAAAGAAATATAAAGGGGAGACAGGCCGCCCACATAAGGTAAGGCTCCAAAACAACCAAAAAGCTGTAACACGAGTGAAAATGGAAAAATCAGGCGTGGCTGACCACATATGGAGAGAAAAGGGAGATCACCACCCTCTGTTGGATCAGGTTGAAATCCTAGACAAAGAAAATCATTGGAAAATTCGTAAACTTAAGGAATCAGCACATATTCTAGGCCACAAAAATCTCCTGAGCCGACCAAGCATAGAAATGAATACAATATGGGAACCAGTAATAAGGAGGGCCAGAGAAAAGCAATAATAACAACGAAAGTTGCAATATGAGATCTGGTAAAAAAACATAAAAAGATAACAGCAAAAATTGCAATATCAGCACAGGTAAAAATGGTTGCTGAAGATATTAAGTTTATAAGTCCCAGAAATTATTACACGAAATTCTTAAGGACACATGCCACAGTGGATTAAGCCGTTGGTTTGATCCAGTAACATGACCCAAAGAGTTGTGAGTTCAATATCTGGTTAAGGCAGTGAGAACTTGGAGAGGGAAATTAACAGGAGATAACTGATAACTGACATCCATTAGACATGGCACGTGGAACTAGAACAGTCTAACCCAGCGAACGAAATAAACAGTTGAGTTCAACATTCCAACCACCTGAAGAAGGCCGGAGCGTACAACGGCCGGAACTTTGTGATAAATATGGCGGCAAAGATGTGGACAATAGTCCGAATAATGTAAATAGTGTAGATATACTGCTTAATAAATAAACGTGACGTCTATTTAAATATGATTATCCACTAAATTTAAGTAATAAAATGCGGCGGATTTAAATAGATACATTAGGTATTTTTATAGATATACATATATATATTTGTTGATGGATGGAGGTTAGTTGACGTTAAGTTTATTACAATCTCCTACCCATAGATTTTAGAAGACTACAGTAATAAAATGCAACTCTTATGCTAACGGATAATTAACAAGAAATATAAATTGACAATTACTTTAGGGCAAAACTCCCACATCATCATCCCCACACCCTGAAGTTAAAAAAAAAGTATCTGGATTCATTCGAGGAGCAAGTCCTCCGTCTTCACGCACGCCCAAAGGTAATAAAATGAATAGGATTAGAACGGATAATAAGATGTCGAAAAGAATTTGAAAGGGAATGAAGAGGCTAGAAAATAGAAAAAGGGTCTTGAGGAATTCCGATGAAACCTTCAGCAATATTTCCCACATCAACCCCCAAGGATCCATTACGAAAGTGTTAAAAAATATATGAGAAAGATTTGTAATCTCGCCAGAACTAAAGAGGGGAATTGGTTTATATTCGCAAAAAACAATGCCATAATTGGAAAATTCGTACGTGTCATTGTTTGAAATCTCTGTGGTTAAGGATTGACCTCGAGCATAAATCTCTTAGCTGAGGGTGAAAATTTGATATTTCGGAGCTTATCTCTGAAACAATACCCAGGAATTCGTATGATGATGGAGAAGAAATCGAGCGAAGGAAATTTTATTTACGATAAGAACTGAAAAATAATAACAAAAAGGAAAGAAAATTACTGCCTGATATCATGGGCTCGTTATTCCTTCGCGAATTTTTTCCTCTCTCTTACCACTAATTAGTATATCTGAACGTTTCGTTTGGTTTGGTTTACTTTGTTTTACGGCATATCAACATCAATGGGTTATTTAATGCCGACATTTTTTTTATTGCTGCTTTGGTCTGGTTTGTTTTGTTTTACGGCATATCAACCTCAATGGATTATTTAATGCCGACAAGATTTTTATTGCTGGTTTGGTTTGGTTTGTTTTGTTTTACGGCATATCAACATCAATAGGTTATTTAATGCTGACAAGATTTTTATTGTTGGTTTGGTTTGCTTTGATTTGTTTTACGGCATATCAACCTCAAAGGGTTATTTAATGCCGACAACATTTATTTTGCTGGTAATATTTTGTTTTTGCCAAAAATGTATTTCTGGTAATATTTTTCCTTCAGAAGTATATTGCTGGTAATAGTTTTTTTTTTTTTTCTACAAAAGTTTATTGCTGGTAATAATTTTTTTTACGAATTATTTCTGGTATTAAAACCTATTTTTACACTTTCATGGTGTTTTTACCTGGTGTGGACCCAAAGTTGGGACCACGGAAGGAAAACACGGATTAGAGGTGAGAAAGATATATTAAACAAAAAGGTTACAAACATAGTGTAAGTGTAATCGGAGCTTACTATATGTTAGTGTATTGGTAGTCGTACGCGGCTGATACTACGGTATTAGAATACTCTCTCTCTCTCTCTCTCTCTCTCTCTCTCTCTCTCTCTCTCTCTCTCTCTTTCCTCCTCTTCTCCTAGAGTATTATATCGCATACTTTATATAGTCCTGGAAGAGTCCATGTTGTAGGTATGTTACGGTCTCACAACATTACCACAATTTGGGAGTTAACTATTTGGATATTGTTTATCGTCTTACCCAGGACTATATACTTGAGGGAGTAGACATTATGTATATGCTCACTATGTAAGATAGTGGTAGTGATACTTATACTGTCACCATAATAGTCAATAGTCAATGTCAATAGTAATAGAGGATAGACTAGAAATAGAGATCCGTATAGAATAGGGGATGGAATAGAAATAACGATCGTAAGTCGTCAGATACTTCCTACATATATGCGTTTCCTCTATGGTCACGTGGTCTACTTAATAATGGGATTGCCTGTGTTTGCTTACTGGTGATCTGTGTTCAATATCTAGCGTCGGCATCGGCAGTTTATTCCTATATAACATGTAGTAATACCGATGCGAGGGCAACCGACGGTTATGGGGCTGGGGGTTTTTATACCCTAGCCTGGGTGCACACGCCAGGGTTCGCGACGCTAAACCGACCTTCACCGTTGGGGGGAAAAGTACATATATGGTACATGTATTGCTTTTATTCTTAGAATCTCTCAGCTGTGTTTCTGACTTCGGCCAGCTGGGAAAATATTGAAAGGTGCCGACCCCGTGGAACATCTGCCCACGGAAGTAAGTCCCTCATTGCACTAATTTGGGGATCGTTAGTAATACCCTTGCCAGCGCAATCGACGGTTTCAGAGGCTGGGTAATTTTTTAACCTGGCTTGGGTGCACGCGCTCAGGCGTCCCACATTAAACCGACCTTGTGTCACTTCCCGTCACTGTGAGAGAATGAGTAAAATATATGGCACTTGTACTGTTGTCATTGGTGCGAGCAATGTCTTGTGCCACTGGAAGGCAGAGGAGTTGGTTTCTCTTCAGATAATATTGATTAGTGCTTCTCCTCCTGGGGTGGAGCTGGATTTATTTATAAAAGTGGACGTGGCGAGGGTGATTGAGAATCTTTTTTTCATTTGTTGTAAGCTAGAAACGGTCACTGAAGGAGGAATAGCCAAAATGGAGGTTGGAAATGAAATGGTAATCTATATAAAATCAAGAAAATACAATATGAGAAACCCTTTATTTCATCCACCAGGATAGATTGCTCTAGTTCCACGTGGCATGCCTCTTCCAGATGTCTCAGTTATTTCCCTTTAACTCAACACCTTTATCAACTGGATAAAGTCCTTGGTTAGATCCAAAAGAGTTATGAGTTCACCGCCAGGCCACTGCAGTGGTGAACCAAATCGTGGACACTTCAGTTAAAGGGAAATAATTGTGACATCCGGAAGAAGCATGGCACTTGGAACTAGAAAAATCTACACCGGTGGATGAAATAAAGTGATCGGTTCAATCACCCGACGAAGACCGGAGCCTACAACAGTCGAAACTTTGCGAATATGGCAATGAATATGACGATAACAGTCCGAATAATGTAAATAATGCAAGGAATCATAATACCTCATCTCAGGGATATAGAGGCTGAAACGTTGTGAATATGGCAAGGAAGATGAGGATAACAGTCCTAACAATGTAAATAATGCAAGTAATTATAATACCTCATCTCAGAGATATAGAGGCTGAAACGTTGTGAATATGGCAATGAAGATGAGGATAACAGTCCGAACAATGTAAATAATGCAAGTAGTCATAATACATCATCTCAGAGTTATAGAAGATGAAACGTTGTGAATATGGCAATGAAGATGAGGATAACAGTCCGAATAATGTAAATAATGCAAGTAGTCATAATACATTATCTCAGAGATACAGACAGATATTTCTGGTTAGTTTGTATTGTACAAATTCAACATTTTCCACTGCAAAATTAATGAAAAATTGTCTTTAAAGAATGTTGTCAAAGAAAGTACATAAATTTAATGTAATTAAATTCAGCAAATTGAATATTTTACCACTTTTCTTAAAATTGTACCGTCAAAGACGTCTAATTATTTTATGCAAGGCCATTAAAATATCCTTTAGGTGACTGTAAATCTGCATTAACCTGGTTTGATACGCATTTTAAATTCCTACTTTCCATTCACATTTCATTTGCTGAACGCTAAAATTTCCATGTCTAATTCCTGAATTACTACGCCCGGAAGTTTTGATTATATGAATTTTTTTTTTTTTTTAAATAAAATTCCAGATGCGTGGATTACTGAAGTTTCTGCTGGCTAACCTTTTTTGTCTTCAGAGTAAAAAAGAAAAAAATATATAGCGAAATAGGAAATTGTAGAAAGATCTTTTAAAGAATGAAAAAGATTGTTTTTTAAGCTGTTAAGAGAAATTGATATAGCGGTTTTCCCCAAAACTGTTGAAACAAAATTTTATAATCATTTAAAAAGATTTTGAGATCAGACTTCAGATACAATCAAAAGTCTATAATCTAACAAATGGCATCCCTCAGTAAGACTCATCCTCTATTTCTCAATCTCATATACTCTCTTTAATACGCTCTCTCACATTTTTCGTCTCACTCTTTTTCTTCCATTTAATCTCTCGACATAACACCTACCATCTTAACTTTTAATTTTAATACTTTTAATTTATTTAAATGCCTTAAATGGTTTCATGCAATATATATATATATATATATATATATATATATATATATATATGGGGGTGTATCAAAAATACTTTTACAAATATTGGGGGCGAGTTGCTCACACCAAAACAAGGAAAAAAGTCCATATAAACATATGTCCGAAAATCCTTCGTCTTTCAGTTTTGAAGAAAAATTAAGGTAGATGGCGCTGTGTTGCCATCTAGACTAGGTTACATTTGACATTCGTGTTCATTAGTGGGTAGTTTGTCTTCAACGTCTAACGTGTGTAGTTTTGATTTATTTGAGAAGACTTCCGTTTAGCAATGGCAGGATATTCATATCGTGAGCAAGCAGATATGATTTTTACATACGGACACGCGAATGGTAATGGACGTGAGGCTGCAAGTCTGTATCCGACTGCGTTTCCAGACCGAAGTCAGGCATGTCATCCATTCTTTGCTGTTGTTTGTCGTCCCGTTGCTAAAACAGGATCCGTGGCTCCACCAACTATGGATCGAGGAAGACTGAGATCCGCTCGTGCCCCTGTCCATGAAGAACATATCTTATATTGCTTTTTGCTTTTTGGACATGTGTTTATATGGACATTTTTACTAGTTTTGGTGTCAGGAAACCGCTCCAAAGTTTGTAAAAGTATTTTTGATACTCTAGTGAACAATTAGGTAAAAGTAAACGAGTCAGAGTCGCTTGCATCTGGTATAAAGGAAAATAACTTCCTTACCTCAATACGCGACATGTAGCAGCAGCGTTTTTTTTTTTTTTTTTAAATGACATGGTTCTTTTCTCAATCCTTAGTTGTTCCGGAATTGTATGATTCTGAAACGTTTTCTTAAATACACCTTGACCAATAACAATCCACGTGCTGATTAGTCATGTCATTTGACTGTGTGACTGAAGACGAACGCTGATTGGACAGTGGGCTGTAGTTTTGACATAATAAAAAGGACTGAAACAGTGAGAAAGGTGTGGCGATATTTGTGTTGGTGACTCGTACACGAATTCGAGAACGGTGTCTTGAGAAGGAACATTCATCCTTGTACGTCTGAAGAACAGATCCTCATTTAAATACAGAAATTACTACAATCTTATTATAAGCAATGCACCCTGTATGTGTGTTTGTATATATCGGTGTATATATGTATAACCATTAAATAGCGTCAATAAAATAATCATACTTATGAAAAAAAGCGGAAATATTTAAGGAAGATTTTGGCCAGAGATCAATTCTTAGCAAAAATAATTACTATTTTTTTCTAACAAGAACAACGGAAAACACAGGAAATTAACAGGAAAACAAAATGTTGCATGATTCATATATAAAACCGCCTTCAAACAAATTAAGAAACAAATTTCATTTGTAAATTTAAAAACGAATAAAATTGATTACAAACCTGAAGAAGCACCAAAAATAGACGGAGAAAAATATAACGTTTCCTCATAAGAACGGAATGAATGGAACATCTTGTTGTGGATTTAAGAAGTCTGCGTGAATATTTAAAGCTGAGCTGCAAATAAAACATGCAACATCCACAAACATATATTATAAAAAAGAGTCAAATGGTAATGATATTCAATTACGACAAAAAGCATATTTTTGGAACAACAAATATATATTTTTTATATTTAGGTTATTTCAATTTTTACATTCGGACTATTGTCCTCATCTTTGTCGCCATATTTATTACAACTCTTCGGCCGTTGTACTCTGCGGCCTTCTTCAGGTGGTTAGAATGTCGAACTGAACCCTTTATTTCGCACGGTAATGGATAGCGGCCCGAATTGTCAGTGAAATTGCTTAGACAGAACCCTTGTGGGGTGTCGATAGCTCTGCTTGCGGAAAGTCACAAATCATTGTGGACTTGAGCGTGTGAACCTTGGTCAAATTGTTGATCACACTAAATTTCCCAGAAACTGTAAATAAGGTATCATCGATTAGGAATGACAAACTATATATATATATATATATATATATATATATATATATATATAGATAGATAGATAGATAGATAGATAATATTACTGGTTAATATATATATATAGATAGATAGATAGATAGATAGATAGATAGATAGATAGATAGATAGATATAAATTCCCAAGAGGATAGAATTTAAGTAGAACTCAATGTCCAGGAGAGAGCAAGAATATAACATTAAAGGCTCAGACACTAATATTCCATAGTTACAATGTATTACATTGGAATCGTAATCACGATCCAAATAATCAGACCTACAAATTCAAAAAGAAATCGGAAAATGTAACTCTGGAGTGATTACAATTCCAATGTAAAAATTATAACCATGGAATATTAGTGTTTGAGTACACACACACACACACACATATATATATATATATATATATATATATATATATATATATATATATATATATATATATAATATATATAAATATATAAATTGCACCTAAAGGGATGATGATATTTTTGAAACAGTGCTCGATGTTATATAACATCGCTATAAGCTATAAAGTATATATTTTAATATACAGTAGCGGCCATTATATAAGGAACGGAAACAACAAAGACATAAATATGTGTATTACTTAAAAAGTAATTCATGATTAGCAATGAAATTTTTACCGAATAAAGATTAGGGTGTAATGCATAAATATTATACAAAGTTGCAAAAATTTACATAGTTTGTTTTTATTTTTTAAAATAAAGATTAAATGGAACAAAGGAAATAAGCTACTGGACAAAAGTTAAGGAACGATTTTGTTAATACTTGATTGTGAACAAAATATCAACAAAATTTAATATTTGGTAAACATTCCTTTATTTTCAATGACTTCTCTACATCGTCGACCACATGATCTAATTAATTTCTTGCAAAAATCAGCAGTAATTCCCTCCCATTCGTCTTTCAATAACTCCCACAGGTGATCCTGGTTTTTCGGGTTTCTTTTCTGAGCCCTTTCTCCAAATATCTTCCAAATATTTTCTATTGAATTCAGGTCGGGGCTCTGGGCTGGCCACTTCATAAGGGCGATTCCTTCTTCAAATAAAGCCATAACCTTCTGAGCCTTGCGGCAAGGTACATTGTCCTGCATGAAAATAGGAGATTCATAAAGATTATGGTGTAATCTTGGTACCACATTCTGTTGAAGAAGCCTTTTGTAAATCTCAGCATTGATATTGCCATGTACGTGGATGATAGGGCCAACTCCTGCAGATGAAATCATTCCCCACACCATCACACTGCCGCCACCAAACTTAACGGTTTTCTTGACACATTGAGAAGACAGTCTTTTACGTGTTCTACGGCGTACGTAAGTTTTGCCCTCAGAACCAAATATAGTAAACTTGGACTCGTCACTGAAATGAACTGTATCCCATTGTGCATCAGTCCAAACAACATGTTCTCTCGCATACTTCAGGCGTACCCTTTGGTTTCGCTTTGAAATAAGAGGCTTCGAAGCTGGAATACGAGCATGCAATCCTGCAATTTTTAACCTGCGAGCAACCGTTTTCTATGAGATCTTATTATCTGTCTATTCATTAAATGTAAGGGCAACTGATGTAGCAATTTCAAAATGGATTTTTGTAGATATTCTAACAATTCTTCGATCTTTTCTTTGCGATGTTTTTGGAGGTCTGCCGGTTTTTGGTTTTGCATCTAACGTTTTATCGGTTTTATACCTGCTAATTACACGATGAACGACACTTTTAGACCTATGAACAATATCAGAAATTTCTGAAATTGACTTTCTTTCTTAATAGTTAGCGATTATGAGTTTTTTTTCTTCAAATGAGACCGTTTTGTGTGTAGAATTTACCATATTGCTTAAAAATAAAGTCCTAATGATAAATGAACTTTTACTTATTGTTGAAAAGCTCCATCGAGTTTTTTAACAATGTAAATTAAAAGTTTATGCAAATTATTAACATCGTTCCTTAACTTTTGTCTAGCAGTTTATTTCCTTTGTTCCATTTAATCTTTATTTAAAAAAAACTATTATGTAAGTTTTTGTAACTTTGTATAATATTTATGCATTACACCCTAATCTTTATTCGGTAAAAATTTCATTGCTAATCATGCATTACTTTTTAAGTAATACACATATTTACGTCTTTGTTGTTTCCGTTTCTTATATAATGGCCGCTACTGTACATATTATTTCATGCGATTTGGAGTTTCATATTTGAAGATTTCGTTTGGCATGAAACTCTGAGCCGTTTAAAAAGTGTAGCATAATGTATATATATATATGTATATTTATTAATATATATATAATAATGGACTCTCCCGTCGGTTTCGACGTATGAGGATCTGGCAGCTTATTGATTCAGTTATGAAATTTTGTGCGATAATCTTAAGTGGCATTTAAGACCCGCTAGTGATTTATAAAGGAGGCCACATATGGAGCAAGTGGGAGTACTGTGAGATGAGATCACTGTTTGATTGGCTGACCTTTTAGATCTTGCTCTCACTTCTTGAAGATGATTCAGACAAGCAGATTGAAAATTGCTGAGTCCACTAAAACACGTTGATCTCCATTCTACCCGTTTCAAGGCTAAGCGCTCACGGGTATTAGGTGGTATATTGACTGCTGACAAGTTACTTTTCAGCTTGTCTTTGTATCTTAGCCATGGGCGTCCTAAATTCCTGTAGCCCTGATCTAACTGGCTGTACATTAGGATCTTTGGTATCCTGTCATCAGACATTCTTAAGACATGACCAGTCCACCGTAACTGAGACTGTATGAGAAACATCTCGATTCCTCTAATATTACACCTGTTAAACAGGTCTACGTTAGATGTCCTATCTTGAAGGTTAACTCCACAGAGTGCACGCAGACAGCTTTTATGGAAAACATCTAGCTGGCGTATATGGTACCTGTATGGAGTCCACGACTCTGAGCCATACAAAAGGATGGCAAGTAGAACAGCTCTGTAAACCCGAATTGTCGTATCCAGTCGAATGCCCCGCTCATTCCACAAGTGATGGCGAAGTTTGCCGAAAGCACTGGTAGCCTTAGCAATCAGATGCATGATTTCATCATCTAAAGTTCCACTGTAATTTACTTTGCTACCAAGATAGGTGAAAGACTTTACATAGTTCAGGGGGTTGTTTTCTACTTTCAATGGTCTCTCTGGAAATTTGTAGACTGGTGGTTTTTGTTTCTCACCACGCAATATATATATATATGTCTGCGTGTGTGTGGGAAAATATTTCTATATTTGTATATATATATACGTATATAGAGTTAGTTAAGGATAGACGACAAAAAACGAAAAGGCGAAAATAATTATAGAACAAATAAATAGATAGATATTGATGGGTGAGCGTTTTGGATCAGTTCCATATTATGCTGCCACGTCGATTTGATTCCTTCTCTCACAATTGTTTTGTTTTTTTGTATTTTTTTTTTTTTTTTTTGGCAAAGTAGGCTTTTTCACAGGAAGGACTGCAACCCGTGGAACAACAACAGGCGTTGAGCGTCTTGCATCTCTAATCAGCCAATAATCAGTCTCGTTGGTTTCATCAGAGCTTGCCGGCCACAAGGGGCTTCTATCTTTGTAATTAATATGGATCATGTCCTAATAGATGTCCGTTGCCTTCATCTATCAATCGGAGGTCGGTCCGATGTTTGCACTAATGTTATTGGCCCCAGCGGGGAAGTCCTTATCACGTTTGCCACGGAATGACCAATTCGGCGGCCGACCTTTTCTTCGCCCTTGGCCATCTTTGTCCATCATCAAACTCTTCGTTTTCTTTTATAAAAACGTTATTCCTTAACCGGTTTGGCCTATTTCCAAATAATTTCTTTTTTTTAATTTTGTTTTTTTCTTCATTTTTCTTTGCTTTAATTTCTTTCTTTCTTTCTCTCTTTTTCCTTAGTTTTAATTACTTTTTTTTTCATTTTTCTTAAATTTAATTTCTTTTTTCATTTTTTTTTTTTGGTTTAATTTCATTCTGTCTTTTTTCATCATTCTTACTTTTAATTTCTTTCTGAATTTTTTTCATTTTATTTTTCATAGTAATTTTTCTTTAGTTTAATTTCTTTCTTTTTCCATTTTTTTTTTTTTTTTTTTGCTTTAATTTCTTGCTGTCTTTCTCCAATTTTCTTCGGTTTAATTTCTTTCTTTCTTTTTGTATTTTGCTTTCATTTAATTACTTTCTTTCATTATTATTTTTCATTGGTTTAATTTTCTTTTTTTCGTTTTTTTTATTTTCCTTTTGTACTATTTTCATTTTTTCTTTTTTCAATTATTCTTTGGTTTAATTTCGTTCTTTTTTCATTTTTCTTCGGTTTAATTTTTTCCTTCTGTATTTCAAATTTTTTGCTTTAATTTGTTTTTTTTTTTTACTTTATTTCAATTACTTCCTTTTTTAAAATTTTCTTTTTATCATTTCTCGTTGGGTTAATTTGTTTCTTTTTTCTTTTTCTTTATTTTAATTACTTCTTTTTTTAAATTTTTCTTTCTTTTTATCGTTTCTCGTTCGTTTAATTTGTTGCTTTCATTTATTCATTTTTCTTGATTCTTAATTCTTTGTTTCTTTTTCTTCATTTTTCTTTGATTTACTTCCTTTCTTTCTATTTTTATTTATTGTGCTTTCGTTTAATTCCTTTCTGCCATTCTTCAGTTTTCTTTTCTTTAGTTAGATTCATTGTTTTTTTTGGGGGGTGGGGATTTTTCTTTGTTTTAATTTTCTTTTATCCTTTTATCAGTTTGCTTTGTTTAATTTTTTTTTTCATTTTTTTTATTTACCTTTGTTTTAATGAATTTCTTTCTTAAATATTTCTTTATCCGTTTTTCTTTGATTTAAATTCTTTCTTTCTGCATTTAATTTTTCTTTGGTTCATTTTTTTTTCATTTTTCTTTGGTTTAATTTCCTTCTTTTTTTTCATTTTTCTAGGGGTGAATTTATTTCTTCAATTTTCTAAGCTTTAATTTCTTTCTGTCTTTATTTTAGATTTCTTAGCGTTAAATTATTTCTTTTTTTTTCATTTTTTTAATTACTCTCTTTTTTGGGGGGGGTTAATTTCTTTCATTTTCATTGTTTTTTTTGGTTTCATTTTTTCTTTTTTTCATTTTGGTATGGTTTATTTTATTTCTTAATTTTTCTTTCATTTTTCTCATGTTTAATTATTTTCTTTCTTCTTTTCACTTCTTTTTAGTTCAATTTCTTCCTTTCTTTTTTCATAGTTTTAATCTATTTCTTTATTTCTCCTTTTTCTTTGCCCCTAATCTATTTCTTCTTATCATTTTTCTTGATTTTATTTCATTCTTCCTCTTGTAATTCTTCTGTTTTAATTTCTCTTTTTTTTTTTTCATTTTTCATTGGTTTTATTTGTTTCATTCATTGGTTCATTTTTCTTGGATTTCATTACTTTCCTCTTTTTTTCCATTTTTTTTTTTAGCTTAATTTTTTTCATTGGTTTTATTTGTTTCATTCATTGGTTCATTTTTCTTGGATTTCATTACTTTCCTCTTTTTTTCCATTTTTTTTTTAGTTTAATTTCTTTCATTTTTTTTTATTTTTCTTAGTTTTTTTTTCCTTTTTTGGTTAAACCTCCTTCTTTTTTCATTTTCCCTTCGTTTAATTACTTTTTCTATTTTTTTACTGATTTAAATTGTTTCTTTATTCTTCATTTTGCTTTGGATTAATTTCTTTATTTTTATTATTTTAATTTGTGTTAATTTCTTTCTTTAAAATTTTTTCTTCGCTTTAATTTCATTCCTTTTGTCATTGCTTTAACATGTTTCTTTTTTTCTTATTTTTCTTTGGTTTAATTTCTTTCTTTTTTTTATTTTTCATTCATATACTTTCTTTTTTCCATTGCTTAAATTTTGTTAGTTCTTTTTTTCATATTTCTTAGTTTTAATCTATCTCTTTCAACATATTCATTTTATGTGTTTTAATTTTTTCTTTCTTTTTTTGTAATTTTTATTTCCTCATTTCTTTTTTTAAATTTTTATCTTTGCTTTAATTTGCTTCTGTCTTTCAATTTTATTTTGTTCGCTTTCTTTTTCCTTTTTTCATATTTCATGTTATATTCATTTTATCTCTTTCATTTTCACTATCATTTTCCTTTTTTTCTTTCTTCTGTATCTCATTATATTTTACATAGATTTCAATCTTTTGCCTATATTTTCTGTTGCATTTTTAATTATTTTTCCTATCTCTATCCATTTTTTCTTCACTCTTTTTTCAAATCTGGTTTTCTTCAAGATGTCACTTTAGCCATCGAAGAATGTTTCGTATTTGGCGGTATTTTTTTCCGCAGATCGAATCGGAAAAAGACAATTGAAAAATCATGAGAAAATAATGTAAAAAGAATTTTTAAAGAATTTGCATGTCATAGAAAATATGCGAGGCAAACGTTAGCGAGGATCATCTAACAAATGGGAACAGGGATTAGGATTGATAGAAAAAACGACAAACATTACTAAGAGCTATAAAAGACAGGCAAATTATAGTGAATTACGAACAGGGATTAGGATTGATAGTAAAAATAACAAACCTAAGAGCGATAAAGGACGGGCAAATTATAGTGAATTAAAGAATAGGAATTAGGATTGATGACAAAAATGACAAAACTTACTAAGAGCCATATAGGACGGTCAATTTATAGTGAATTACAAAACAGGGATTAGGATTGATAGCAAAAAGTACAAACCTTAAGAGCGTTATATTTCGGGCAAATTATAGTGAATTACAGAACAAAGATTAGGATTGATAACAAAATGACAAACCTTAATAAGTGCCATAAATAACGAGAAAATTATAGGGAATTAGGGATTAGGATAAATGGCAAAAAAGAAAAACCTTACTAAGAGCTATAAAGTGCCGCCAAATTATAGTAAATGACAGAACAGGGATTAGGATTTATGTCAAAAATGACAAACCAAACTAAGAGCCATAAAAGAACGCGCAAATTATAGTGAATTACAGAACAGGGATTAGAATTGATGATAAAAGTAACAAACCTGACTGAGAGCCATAAAGAACGGGCGAATTATAGTGAATTACAGAACAGGGATTAGGATTGATGATAAAAGTGACAAACCTTACTGAGAGCCATAAAGAACGGGTGAATTATAGAGAATTACCGAACAGGGATTAGGATTGATGGCAAAAATGCAAATCTTATTAAGAGACATAACGGACGGGCAAATTAGAGAGAATTAGAGAACAGGGATTAGGGTTGATGGCAAAAATGAAAAACCTAAGAGCCATAAATGACGAGCAAATTAAAGTGAATTACAGAACAGGGATTAGGATTGGTAAGAAAATGGCAAACCTTAATACGAGCCATAAACGAGGAGCAAATTATAGTCAAATGAAAAAAAATAGGGATTAGGGTACATACCAAAATTGACAAACTTTACTATGAGCCATAAAGGACGGGTAAATTATACTGAATTACAGAAACGAGATTAGGATTTATAGCAAAAATGACAAACCTTACTAAGAGCCATAAAGCGCGGGCAAATTATAGCGAATCACAGAACAGGCATTAGTATTGAGAGTAAAAATAACAAACCTAAGTGCCAGGAGATATGGGTAAATTATAGTGAATTACAGACCAAGGATTAGGATTGATGGTAAAAATGACAAACCTTACTAAGAGCCATAAAGAACAGGCAAAATAATAGTGAACTATAGAACAGGGATTAGGATTGATAGCAAAAATCACAGATCTTACTAATACCCATAAATTACGCGCAAATTATAGTGAAATACAAAATAGATAACAAACCTTACTAAGAGCCATATAGAACCCTCAAATTTTAGTGACATACAAAACAGGGATTAGGATTGATGGAAAATGAACAAACCTTACTGAGAGACATAAAAGGCGGTCAAATGATATTAAAATACAGAACAGGTATTAGGTTAGATGGCCAAAATTACAAATAATACTTAGAGCCATAAAGACCGGGTAAATTAAAGTGAATTACAAAACAGGTGTTACGATTGTTGGCAAAAATGACAAACCTTACTAAGTGAAATAAAAGACGAGCAATTTATAGTGAATTACAAAACATGGATTTCGGTTGATAGCCCAAATTGCAAACCTTATTAAGAGCCATAAAGAACGAGCAAATTATAGTGAATTTCAGAACAGGGATTAGGATTGATGGCAAAAATGACAAATCTCACTAAAAGCCATAAAAGACAGCAAATTATAGTGAAATACAGAACAGGGATTAGGATTGATGGCAAGAATGACAAACCTTACTAAGTGCCATAAAGAACAGGCAAATTATAGAGAATTTCAGAAGAGGGATTAGGATAGATGGCAAAAAGGACAAACCTTCGTAATGGGCTTAAACGACGGGCAAATTATAGTGTTTTACAGAACGGGGATTAGGAGAGATACCCAAAATGACAAACCTTAATGAGAGCCATGAAGGAAGAGCAAATAAATGACGGGCAAATTATAGCAAATTACAGAAACAGGAATAATGATTGATAATAAAAATGACAAAACTTACTAACAGCCATTAAGGACGGTCACATTTTATTGAATTACATTACAGAGAATAGAATTTATGCAAAGAAGACTAACTTCACTTAGAGCCCTAAATGGTGGGCAAATTAATATTGAATTAGAGAAAAGGGAGTAGGATTGATAGCAAAAATTAAAACCCTTACTAAGGGCCATATAGGACGGACAAATTATAGTCAATTACAGAACAGTTATTAGGATTGATTGCAAAAATGATAATTCTTACTAGGTGCCATAAATGACGTTAAAATTATACTGAATTACAGAACAGCGATTAGGATTGATAGCAAAAATGACGAACCTTCCTAAGCGCAAGAAATGACGGGTAAATTATAGTTAAATACAGAACCGGGTTTTGGATTGATAGCACAAAAGACAAACGTTACTATGTGCCATAAATTTCAGGTAAATTATACTGTTTTTCTGAACAGGTATTACGATTGATGGCAAAAATGATAAACCTTACTAACAGCCATAAAGGACGGGCAAATTTTAGTGAAATACAGAGCAGAGATTAGGATTAGTAGCAAAAATGACAAACCTAAGCACCATAAAGTATGGGCAAATTATAGTGAATTACAGAACAGGGATTAAGATTGATGTCAAAAATGACAAACCTTACTCAGCACCATAAAGGACGGGCAAATTTTAGAGAATTACAAAACAGGGATTAGGATTGATGTCAAAAATGACAGACCTTACTAAGAGCCATAAAGGAAGGGTAAATTATACTGAATTACAGAACAGGGATTAGGATTAATAACAAAAATGACAAACCTTACTCAGCGCCATAAAGGACGGGCAAATTTTAGAGAATTAGAAAACAGGGATTAGGATTGATGTC
>CAHIKZ030001979.1:4112500-4155000 GCA_903632075.3 Acanthosepion pharaonis
AAATAAAGGGAGATGCTACAGAAAGCAAACAAAAGAAAGAAAATAGCAAAGCGATGAAATGAAAGAAAAATGATAGAAAGAGAAAGAAAATTGAAGAAAGAAAGAAAATTGGAAAAAGAAAGAAAGAAGGAAAGAGGGAAAAGGAAAGGAAGACTGGCTGAAAGAGGGATATTGCAGAAAGAAAAAGCAGAAGAAAGGAAGGGAAAAGTAGTAGAACAAGAAAGAAAGAAAGAAAGAAAGAAAGAAAGAAAGAAAGAAAGATTGAAATGGTGATATTGTAGAAAGAAAATCAGAAAAAAAGAAAGAAAAAGTAGTAGAACGGGAAAGAAAGAAAGAAAGAAAGAAAGAATAAAGAGACTGAAAGGGTTATATCGCAGAAAGAAAACTGGAAAAGAAAGGAAAGAAAGAAAGAAAAAAAAGACAGACTGAAAGGCTGATATCGCAGAAAGAAAATTGGAAAAGAAAGGAAAGAAAAATTAATAGAACGAGAAAAAAGAGGAAAAGAAAGAAAGAAAAAAAGTAAAAAGAAAGAAAGGAACGAGAAAAGAAAGATAAAGGAAGAAAGACTGAAAGGGTAAATTCGCAGAAAGAAAATTGGAAAAAGAAGAAAAAGCAGCAGAACAAGAAAGAAAATTGCAAAAGAAAAAAGAAAATAAACTGAAATATATAAAAGAATAAACAAAGTAAAGGGAAAGAAACAGTAAAAGATTTTTTTTAAAAATCTGAGTTAAAATAAATGAAGTTACAATGAGAGAATAACTGCATCCATAATAAATGAATATTATAATGTCAAGATTAAAGAACGATGAATTTAAAACCGTTTAATTTGACATAAAAGAAAAAAAAAAGAGGCCTATTGAACAAGGGAGGTAACTGCATCAAACGTCATCTGTAGCACGATGGCTGATCCCCTTAAACCGCGCTGACACAACAAATAATGGATAGAAAGAATCTCGAATGAATTATTCAGTAAATCTATTATTGCCGCTCAGTTATTCCATAGCCACCCTGAACCCCGGACATGACCGGATCGATGGCGCCGACTATGTGTTCATACAGATCTTCCGGAAGTAAACGCTTTTCGACCTCCTGTTCAAAGACTAGAGAGCGGCAATGTTCTGGGAGGGTGATCTTCCGGGGCGCCAGCCTAAAAGCGAGATTAAATATACATTTGTTCCGCATCTACGATCATTCCCGAGTTATTCGGCCTTACGCGCGAAAGCGAGAAAGAAAAAAAAGTGAGGAGAATAAGAAGGGAGGCTGAGCGGAGTAACCATGACTGACCGGCCGGAAAAATTATAGCGTTTTCGATTCAAGGCAAAGAGGGTGTTACGGTATCGGGGGGAAAGAACACACACACGCACACACACACAAAAAAATTTAATAAAGACAAACGCATGAATAAGAGAAATGACTAGCGAAACGAATAAGGAGAATAAAAGCATTTTAAAAATTATTATTTCTCAGCCTGGCAACAGTAATAAATATTGTGGAGAAATGGAGAGAGAGAGAGAAAAAAAAGATCACAGAAATATTTATTGGCATGTTTAATATCGGTTTTTTTTTTATAGTTTTGTATTTTGCGTTTATAATGTTTATTTTCTAGTGAGGAGAGTTTAATATTTATGCAATAAAAGAATTGTCAGTTGCATTCGATTTAGCATTTATAATACATGCAGCTTTTTACGACCCTTATTTTTTGTTCAAAAATAATATACTACATCCTATATACTGAAGGGCAGAAATGAATGGCATTGGGCGTGGATAAACAAACATTTCATTTGCCGTATAATTTATTTTGCCAGTACAAAACAGGTTTCATTTACGCCATTTTTTTTTTTTTTTTACAAAATATTTCATTTCGTTTTATATACAGAACAGCGTAGCTGGAAGGAATTTGACATGAATAAGCAAACATTTTATTTGCTATATAATTTATGTTACAATTATAAAACAGGCATCTTTTTTTCAAAAATATTTTAATTCGTTTTATTTAGAGAACGGCGTAGGTGGGTGACATATGACTTGAATAACCTAACGTTGTATTTGAATTTTATACTTATAGAACGAACTTCATTTTACCCTATTTACACAAAATAATTTACTTCGTTGTAGATATAGAACAGAGTAGATGAATGGCATTTGGATTGAATAAACAAACATTTCATTTGCCGTATAATTTATCTTGCCAGTACTAAACAGGTTTCATTTACGCCATTTTTTATTTATTTATTTTTTTTTTTTTTAACAAAATATTTCATTTCGTTTTATATACAGAACAGCGTAGATGGAAGGAATTTGACATGAATAAGCAAACATTTTATTTTCTGTATAATTTATGTTACAATTATAAAACAGGCATCTTTTTTTTCAAAAATACTTTAATTCGTTTTATTTAGAGAACGGCGAAGGTGGGTGACATCTGACTTGAATAACCTAACGTTTTATTTGTATAATTAATTTTATACTTATAGAACGAACTTCATTTTACCCTATTTACACAAAATAATTTACTTCGTTGTAGATACAGAACAGAGTAGATGGGTGACATTTGGATTGAATACACAGACATTTTATTTGCTGTAAAATGTACTTTGCATATACCAAAAATACTTCAATTTATGCCTTTTTTTTCAAAACTATTTTATTTAGTTGTATATACAGAACAGATGGATGGGATTTGACTTGAGTAAGCTAACTTTTATATGCTCTTTAACTTTTAGAACAGGCTTCATTGTACGCTTTTTTTTACAAAAATAATTTACTTTGTTGTCTATAAAGAACAGGGTAGATAGATAGCATTTGAGTTGAATAGACAAGTATATATAGTTTTGCTGTATTACCACATACCAAACAGGCTTCAGTTTACGCTATTTTTTTTTTTAAAATATTTAATTCCGTTTTATATACAGAATGGCGTAGATCGGTGGCATTTGGCTTAAATAAGCAAACATTTGCTGTATAATATTTTGAACTTGCAAAACACGGTGAATTTTAATTCCCTTTTTTAAAGAAAATACATTATCATATGTAGGGAAGGTTTTACACGGTCAGTATTATACCTAAATAAGAAGCCAGTTTATTTGCTGAAAAATGTATTCCCGTCTTATGAAACCAGCTGACATTTTACGCCACTTTTCCAAAGCATAATTCGTTTTATATACTAACGGCAGACATGGATGTCTCCTTTATAAAAATTACCTCATCATATGTAGAACATGGTATACAAAGTTGGCATTTTGCATAGGTACCTCCACGAGATCGCTAAAAAAAGAGCATAGCATGATGAAAAAGACGCTAAACTTGAGGAAAACAAAATTTTATCGTCTAAATGTTTGTTATTATTAAGAGGAAAGGTCAAAGTATTTTGGGGTATTTTTTTCCATTTTTTAATCGTTCCTAGCACGTCCGAAATTTTCGTTAAAAATCTAGTTTTTTTTGAGTCAGCAAAATTGACCATTTTTTCCATTTTAAAAAAACTGAAATCTGACTTTGAAATTTTTTAAATATCAATTATCATTTTTCAAAACTTATTTTAAGAAAATCAGAAATTATAATGTTTATTTAAAATATTTTGAACCAAACTTAACTTAGCTTTTTTGTGCCAAAAAGATGTAATTTGAAAAATAAAACAAAGCAGGTCATAAACTTTCGCGTCTCTTGACATGTGATGAATGATATATTGACGAATTCCATGAGGCTAATTTATTCTACGGAAAGGAGAAAAGTGAAATAATTTACATTTACGTGAACAAATTATTTACCCCGTTATTTTTTTAACGAAAACTTTCAGCGGTCTAATTTTTTTTTTTTTTTTTTGTACTTAGCTTTCACCTTTACGTTTATGATGCTTTATGGGAAATATATTGTAAAGAAATTAAAATAAAACTGTTAAGAGTGACATTAAATTTCATATTTCTTAAGAAAGGTATCTAATTAATTTATAGGTACCTTTTCTTATGAAATTTTATCAGAATTGTACATAAAATACTATAATTTTATGTACATTTATTACATTCTACTGTTATTTGTATTTGCATTCATTTTATTATTAATTTTGATATTTTATTTATGGAAAAATGTCGTAACTGAGATTAATATAAAAATAAGATCATATAAATTTCATAAGATGATACTGATACTTGTAGGTACCCTTCTCAGTTGAAATTGAAAAATCAAATTAACTTCTCCACACGTGTTTCGCAAAAGTAAAGGCCTTAACAGCGGAGAACAATGCTTAACTCAAATAACGCAACTTAATTATATTCTGGTTGGTCTTCCGTATTTTATAATTACAGCTCGATTATAATCACAAAATTACATTTCTGAATTACTGGGGATCTTCTGATTAGTCAAAATGATACAATTTACAACGCGCTAAAAAAAGATCTATCTCATAAGGACACTTATGAAAGCCAATGCGGCTTTTAACTAATTTTATAATATTTTAACAACTTAAATGTAAAATCTATTATAATTAATGAAATAACAAATAATTGTATTAAAATTCATTTTCATCGAAAAATTTTTTTTGCTTTCAGAAAATATTGTCCATATTCATAAAAACAACTAAAAGCAAATAAAAGCATTTGAAATTAAATAATATCTTTGTTTTATTGAGTTTTGTATGTTACAATTCAGAGCTGATTTTCAGGTACTGCGTATCCAATTAAAAACAAAAAAAAAACATGATTTGCATTCCTCAAAGCCCTGTGCTTTTAATTATTGTAATCACTAAAACCGATGCGATCGAATTTCTAGCGTTTTCATAAAATTAGTTAGGGGAGGGTAATAAATATTTAAAAAAATATTTCTACCATGACTTTCATTAAAAAAACATTTATAATAATTTCAATCATCTGTGAATAGTTTCTGAAAGTTTCATTAACATCCGATAATTATTTCTATTTTTGCACGATTTTTCAAATTAATGTGTGTCATACCAAAAAAACGTGCTAAAAATTGTCTATGTTATTTACTAGTTCCGCTGATACAAATAGAAAAAAGGTTTGTTTAATCAAAATTTAGAATGTTCTAAAAAGAAGGAAAATTTTTTAAAAATAATTAAAAAAAAATTTGGTCTTTCCTCTTAATAATAACATAAGCATTTAGACAATAAAATTTAGTTTTCGGCAAGTTTGGCGTCTTTTTCATCAAGCTATGCTCTTTTTTTAGCGATTTCGTGGAGGTACCTAATTTTGCACCTCTAAAATTCTACATGTCCAGATCCTGTCTCTACTCTATAACAATTAAATGGGGGAAAGCTGGTTAGTTACCTCAAAAACCAAACTAGTACTGTTTCATCATCACCGATCCGACGCTGAATGTTCGCCTATCGCAATGAACGATTGTTCTATCAAGCAGGACCCATTGCCTTGAACGCCTGCTAGGACACATGTTCATCCCAGAGCTCAAATGGAACTTGTAAAATAATATCAGGTCATCCCATAAGTTCTGTCCGAATTTTGAATAAAAAAAACAAGTGACCAAATGTTACATTTAATTACAGATTCAATCATCAATGTATTTTCCCTGATTATCTATGACTTCCTTCCATCTATTAACAAGCTTACTAATTCCATGACGGTAAAATTCTTTTGGCTTTGATTCGAAGAACTCACAAATGTCAGTTTTAACCTCTTCCTGCGTTACAAAAGCTGTTTCTTCCAAATGATTCTGTAAACTACGAAACAAATGGTAGTCTGAAGGAGCAAGATCGGGAGAATAAGGTGGAAGAGGAATTTTCTCCCAACCAAGTTCTTCGATCTTTTGTGACGTGATTCTTGCTGTGTGGGGTCGCACATTGTCCTGATGAAATATCACCTCTTTTCGATTCACTAGAGCAGGTCTTTTTTGATCAAATCTTGGTTCAAACGCTCTAATTGCTGGCAGTATATTTGAGCATTAATTGTTGCATTAGGTGGTAAGAATTCAAAGTGGATTATTCCTTGGCGATCCCACCAGATTGAAAGAAGAACCTTTTGCCCATGACGTTCCCTTCTCGGCTGTGGCTGGGGTCCTTCCCCATTACCAAGCCACTGTCTAGTTTCCAAGTTGTTGAAGATGACGATGAACAGTTGTATGGTTTGAGCTGAGAACCACTGCCAATTCCTCAACTGATAAAGCAGGATTTTCTTCAAGGGCTGCCTCAAGAAGCTTTTCATCAAACTCAACTGGACGTCCAGTTCGATCTTCATCTTCAAGGGTGAAATCTCCACCTCTGAATTTTGCAAACCATCTTCTGCAAGTTCTTTCATTCACACATTCCTCTCCATAAACTGAGTGAATGTTTCTAGCCGCTTCGGCTGCTGAGTTTCCTTTCTTGAACTCATAAAGCATTATGTGTCTCAAATGATTCTTGGGTGCTTCCATCTTAGCAGGGTTTTAATCAAACGAAATTTTATTGTTCTCTGAAATAAAATTTGATCAGTTTAACATAAGAATAATGTTTAGCTCCATTAGACATTATAAAATACTCTTTAAATTTCGTTCATTTTAACAAAAAGGTAAAATTCGGACAGAACTTATGAGATGACCTGATAAAACAAATGAGCAATATTCAAATGCCACGGCATTCTCTAAAATATTCTACGGAATTAAGCCAGATAACTATGTAGCTATAGTAAAATGGGATCTCATTGCTAAAACCAAATCTTTGACCTTCAACAAAGAAAAAATGTACTCTCTTTTATTCTTAAATACATCGATAATCATTATTTACATTATTCGGACTATTGTCCTCATCTTTGTCGCCATATTTATTACAACGTTTCGGCCTTTCAGTATCTGTCTATATTTCTGAGATGAGGTATTATGTACACTATTTACATTATTCGGACTATTGTCCTCATCTTTGTCGCCATATTTATTACAATGTTTCGGCCATTGTACGCTCCGGCCTTCTTCAGTTGGTCGGAATATCGAACTGAACCCTTTATTTTGCTTCCTGGGGTAGTCTGTTCTAATTCCATGTGCCATGTTTAATGGATGTTAGTTATCCGTTATCTCCTGTTAATTTTCCCTCTGACAGTTCTCCACTGCCTTAACCGGGTATTGAACTCATACTCTTTGGGTTCTGTCACTGGATCTAACCAACGCCTTTATCCACAGGGCCATGTGTTCTTGAGGAAAAATTAACAGATTACTTAATGGAACTGCATAAAGCAATTGTTTTACTTGGCCCCACAGATAAAAATTCAAAGGATTGAGGTCGGGGACACATTCAGGCCATAGAACCCTCCCTCCCCTACCTATCCATCTTTCATCGTAGATGTCAGTCAGTGCATTGCGAACAATGTGACTAAAATGTGCTTGAGACCCTTCATGCATGAACGATATGCATCTTCGAATTATTTTTCTTTTCAGATTGCTAAATGAATCTTTGGGATAATATATATTTTACATATATATATATATATATATATATATATATATATATATATATATATATATATATATATATTCATGAATTATTCACACAAAAACTAATGCAAAGGTTAATGATTTAATTGGCGAGAAATCCATCATCGCAAACAATTCAAATAATATACAAAAACCTCCGAATCCGTTATGAATGAAATGATCCTTGTTTATATAAATTTCTGCCGTATTAGTTCTTATTTTTACTACAAGCTTTCGTCTGTTCCTACAGACATCTTCAGGTATAGAATATATATATATATATATATATATATATATATATATATATATATATATATATATATGTGTGTGTGTGTGTGTGTGTGTGTGTGAAAAATTTGGAAAATTAATTTAAAAGCGGTGACCGGTAAACCTATAATTACTTTTCAGGGCCAACGCGTCTTACACCCTGATTCTCCAGACCTGTGGGCGCGTTTTTGGGGGTGGGGGTTCTGTTGTAGCCACTGCCATTTTTTCAGCATAGTTTTATGGCCATCTGCTATTTTTTAATTATTTTTTAACTGACGTTACATTGTCAGTCATCAACTAATAATATGCATCGTGTATTTGGCTTGACTGATGAGGACGTAGATTTGTATTTCGAGCCATTACACTGTAATGTTACTTATCTATCTAATTCAGCCTTTTATATGATAAATAATCTCAGTACTTGGTGGTACAAGTATTTTCAAGATTATTAACCTATTGTATTCATATTGTCAATTGAAATTTACATTAAGTAGTTTCAGTTCACAATATGAATTTCAATAGCGCTTTCTATATACTTCTAGTTGATAATATGATTTTGTTTGTTGTTAATAGTCACTTCGTTTTCAATAAATTCATTTCGTTTTTGCCTTGAAAATCCGTCTTGGACGAAAAGAGTCGGCTAAAAATAATTTTCCTATTGTCTTTTATCTTTATCCATATTGTCTTTTTCTACGGGCTCACTCTGAGAAATTTTTCAAAACAAATAATGTAACGAGGATTTTTTAATCGCTGTTTCTCTTCTAACGTCATTCTCAACTTTTTTTCAGATTCCGTTTTGCTTTTGTTCTTGATATTTTTTTTAAATGAAAGACACTTTTTTAAAACTCTGTGTGCATTATTGCAATCGATATAGCTGAATGCTGGCTTTCTTTCCATAAAAATGAAAAACTTTTCAATACCTTTCTCAAGTGCAGGTTTCATCACAATCGCGTTTGTTTTTTATTTCCTGGTTAATTGTGACAGTGTGAACGCTGAAGAATAGTTTCTTTGGAAGATTTTATATCATGCAATGTTGACTGTCCTGCGTTGAACTCAGCCATTAGTTACAATAAACTTTTACCAGCGTCTAGTCTGTTTAAAATTTCCAATTTTTGCGATTACCCCAAAGTTGTTCTTTTCCTCTTATTCCCATCATCTTTTGCACCAATACAAGCCATTGGGGGTGGGGGAGTGAAAGAAGCATAAGCAATTATCTAAAGTAAATTTCCTGAAAAACAGAAATTTCAAATCAGTTACATATCACCAAATAGTTCAAATATACGCATCAAAGTCATCTCCGGATATACGGGATTCCGGATATGAGGCACTCCAGATATGCGGGATTCTGGATATGACGCACTCCGGATATACGGGATTCCAGATATGAGTGATTCCGGATATGCGGGATTTTGGATATGAGGCACTCCGGATATGAGTGATTCCGGATATGAGGGATTCCGGATATGAGTGATTCCGGATATGCGGGATTCTGGATATGAGGCAGTCCGGATATGAGGGATTCCGGATATGAGGGATTCCGGATATGAGTGATTCCGGATATGCGGGATTCTGGATATGAGGCAGTCCGGATATGAGTGATTCCGGATATGAGTGATTCCGGATATGAGTGATTCCGGATATGCGGGATTCTGGATATGAGGCACTCCGGATATGAGTGATTCCGGATATGAGGGATTCCGGATATGAGTGATTCTACTGTACTGTAATTGAGCTACTATTCATTGAGATAACAATGTTAGATTTTATTTTTGGCCCCACTGAAACACCTTCCAAATTTCGTCGTTAAATTGTTACATATGTGTCTCGTTGCCATCCTTTTCTCTAATCCTCATCATCTTTTGCACCAATACAAGCCATTAGGATGAAATATGTATATGCAATTAACCAAAGTGAATTTCCTGAAAAACAGTTACATATCACCCAGTTAGTTCAAATATACACATCCAAATCATCTCCGGATATGCGGAATTCCGGATATGAGGGATTGTACTGTATATTGAAAAAAGAATTACATAAATTAAATATGTCGGAGTATTGACGAGTGTTGTTGCAATTTGGTTTCCAGCTAGAACCGTTTCGTTCTGCTGTAACATTTGAACAAATACAAGAAATAAAAGATTATGTAAGAATGGGTAGTATTATTAGAATTAATTTACCCAAAAAATATCAGTTATTTTTTTTATTTTTTTTTTTAAGTTTGCAATAAGAGTTTGCCAGATATTATTATTATTATTATTGTTATTATTATTATTATTTGCATTCGAGACACGGGAGATTTTCTATCTTTTTCTGCATGTTCTATTTATAACAGATGAAAGGTCGACAGAGAACATGCTTTTTAAAATTGAATTGACGTTCCACAAGGAGTGAGTTAAAAAAAAAAAAAAAAAGAACGAACAAACTCTCGTCTTCCCCTTAACAAGAATCGGCAGAAATTCAAAAATCTTAGATTTATTTTTGTGGCAATATGAAAAGATTTAAATTATTTTCTTTTCTTTTGTTCTAAAAAACAATAACCTAAAGTTTAAAGGGGAATATTTTTAAATTCTTTTTTTTTTACCGATCATTTAAAAAAAAATATTAAAATATGATGAAAATTTGCCGAAAAAACAAAGAATCGTGAAACAATAACTAAAACGGAAGTGAGACCTCCCACCCCGACTTGCCTGCGCATGCGCATTTGTCCTATGAGCTTCGAGCCGAAAGAGGCAAAGAAGGAAAAACTTATTCAACTGCTTTTAGAAAGTTTATTTTCGTATTGTTTGGGATACTCTATAGGGAACTTGGCAGATATAATTTTAAGCCATTGCAGACAATTGTTGAAATAGAATAAAGAATCTAAAATACATTTAATAACAAATAAACATTTATGTGTGTATGGTACTTTCCGGCAGTTTTGAGAATTTTTCAGGAGAGGCATTTTATACTGAGATTTTAACTACTCAGACTTGCAAATAACATCGATTACCATTACCAAACAGCGAAGATTGATGATAACGAATAACTTCTCTTTATTTTTCAATCTCTCATTAGTCACTGCCTCAAATTAAAACCTGTGACTTTTTTTTTAATTCTCCAGCTTTTGCGTCTACTCACGCTAGTCGCTTTTGCAATATGGTACAATACTGGGTTATTTTGTAAAATATGGCGGCGTCTACGTTTATCAGAGTTCCGACTTGATACATATTTGATACATGTGAAATTTCGCGTTTAGTCAAAATTCGAATTATGGTAGAAACTGAAGATTTCAACCGTAGACAGTTAGCTATATTCTAGAAAACGCAATGATTTAACTGCTGATGATATGGTAAGAAGACTTTCCACACTGAGATGATAATGCTGCTGGAGGTGCTAGAGCAGTGGTTCCTAAAACGATGCAACGTGCCTCATATGTGCAGTGGAAGATGATAGCAGGTGAGGCGGAATGATTGAAAGACAATCAAAGATTTAGAAACAGTTTCAAAAAATTCATATGACAAAAATAAATGGGATTTCAAAAGTTTAAATATTATTATGAATTACTTGTAATTGCGTGCATGAGTCCCAGTATAAATAATTTTAAATGATTATTGACCGATTTTCTCACTGTGATATTTTTGCATTATATCAAGTATTAAGAATATAGTAACTAGGCTCCGCAAATTAGAGGAGAGAGTTATCATTGATAATGTTCTGACTTCGAAAGACTTATCTCCCTTTAACAGTCTCTCTCTCTCTCTCTCTCTCTCTCTCTCTCTCTCTCTGAATTTTCATTTCTAAATTTACTTTTTTTTCACATGAAATTTGGTGAGGCATGAGCAAATTTTCACATCCCGAAAATGCAGTCCAGAGAAAAAAATGCGCTGTTGACAATTGCGTTAGACATTGCCCTGCAGGAAATATTCAGCATTCGTTGACTAAAATGTCATAGGGACTGTGGGTGGAAATTTTTAATACCTTTTATTTGAAACAGTAATTTTTTTTTTAAATAGGCTTCTTCTGGGCAATGTTATCGCCGTTGCTAGTATTGACAGGATTTTTTTTTTCACATTTTATTTTCCATGAGTTCGATCCAAGCAAGACGATAATAGGAGTGAACGAGGATGAAAATATTTTAGATGGACCTGGAAACCCGATGTTAATAATAATAATAATAATAATAATAAAACAAGGAGAAAAAAACCTACTCCTGTTCAAAAGCTCGAAGAGGAGTAGGAACCGGGAGATAGACGAATCTATCTACTCCAATTGAGAAAAATGAGAAAGAAAAACATTGTGAATAAAATTTCAGAGTTCAGATGGAGACGTTAGATGTATAGAATTGAAGTAGGTTTTACAAGGAACCGGAAGCCCAGTACTAAACATGAAATAAGGGGTAAACCTCTACTCTTATTAAAAAATGAGCGTAAAAAGGACGATAGACGAATCTATCTATTCCTATTAAGGAGAAAATAAATAAATTTGTTTAAGGTGGTGCGGAAAGTCGACAGCTTGATTTTATCATTATGTTCCCTCCTAGTTACGTATGCTATTCATTTTAGTTATTGCTGCTGCTGGAAGTCTTCAAGTGGTGTGGTTTCTTCCTTTTGTTAAATCTCTTTGTGCTTTTGCAGATTTCGCTTGCGAGGTTTTCATCTACGGGTCTGAGGAATGAATGTTTTCTTTAAGACAATTAGTTTATTCGTTTGAATCTATTTTTAAACATTGATATTTTTGTTATCATTTCACCCCATGCAAGGCGGTAAAGCCACTAAGACAGAAGAGGTTTACAGGGAATGAAAAGGGAAAGAGAAGACATTAGCGATGAGAAGTGAAGAAAGGACAATAAAGAAAGAGAGTTCAGGAAGGCAGGAAATGGCGATTGACGCTGTACTTAAACATTTGAGGATTTTAGCTATCAGGAAAACAAGAATTCGGAAGGAACTTCTACGAGAGAGAGAGAGAGAGAGAGAGGTACAAGTAAAAAATAAACTTGTAGAATAGAAGACGCGGTTGCATCTAGCCCGTTCAAAAGTAAAACGGCGAGACGTTGTTGCCGAGCGAGTAGTAAGCTTAAATGAATTCAGTCGACAGACTATGGAAATGTTCTTATCAGAGCAGTTGTCATCAAAATATCTGTGCGTCCAGGGTAAGGCGATAAACTACATCCACGTTCTGGGTAAGACGATAAACTACATCCGACAGCAAGTCCTCTGATCAGGCAGTGTTGAGAAGCGTGGAAAAACTTCTTAATTGCTGGTGTTCCCAGGTCTACATGTTAGTTATCAAGAAAGCAATAATTCGGAAGAGACTTCTACAAGAGAGAAGTGCGAGTAAAAGAAACTTGTAGAATAGAAGACACGGTTGTATCTGGCGAGTTTAACAGTAAAACGAGGAGTCCTTGTTGTCGAGCGAGTAGCACGCGTAAATACATGATCGACGCACTAGAAAAAGAGTTCATCAGAGTAGTTGTCATAAAAATGTCTATGTAAAAAGATAGAGGGAGCCACGTCACGTGGGTATGAATATGACTGTAAATCGATTATTAAAGATCCTTCTTAAAGCTTGTCAAGAATCTCGTGATATCTGTCTATATTTCTGAGATGAGGTATTATGTACACTATTTACATTATTCGGACTATTGTCTTCATATTCGTTGCCATATTTATTACAACGTTTTGGCCTTTCAGTATCTGTCTATATTTCTGATATGAGGTATTATGTACACTATTTACATTATTCGGACTATTGTCCGCATCTTTGTCGCCATATTTATTACAACGTTTCGGCCGTTCACTATCTGTCTATATTTCTGATATGAGGTATTATATACACTATTTACATTATTCGGACTATTGTCCTCATATTGTTACCATATTTATTACAATGTTTCGGCCTTCCAGTATCTGTCTATATTTCTGAGATGAGGTATTATGTACACTATTTACATTATTCGGACTATTGTCCTCATCTTTTTTCGCCATAATTATTACAACGTTTCGGCCTTTCAGTATCTGTCTATATTTCTGAGATGAGGTATTATGTACACTATTTACATTAAGGACACATGGCGCAATGGATAAAGTCGTTAGTTAGTGACAGAACCCAAAGAGTTGTGGGTTCAATACCTGGTTAAGGTACTGGAGGACTTGGAGAGGTGAATTAACAGGAGATAACTGATAACTGATATCCATTAGACATGGCATGTTGAACTAGAATAGTCTACCCCAGCGAGCGAAATAAAGGGTTCAGTTCGACATTCCAAAAACCTGAAGTAGGCTGGAGCTTACAACGGCCGAAACGTTGTGATAAATATGGCAACCAGGATGAGAAAAATAGTAGAAATAATGTAAGTAGTGTATCTCGAGGTGTACAGCAGGAGCAAAAGACGATATATAGCAGAAATATTCAATGCTCGGAGGAATTGTAAATTTATAAATGTGCATAATGCATTCTGACCGGAAAGAATTTCTAGCACGACAAAAAGGACCAAAATTCTGAGAAACCATTTCTATACAGATGGTCGTTCAGAAATATCAGAACACGTTTGATGCTATGCATGACATCCACCTAAGTGAACTCACCTGACGAGAATGTGTAAGAATATAACTTAAGTTTTTTAGGTTCTGTAGGAACTATGCTTATGTTTTATAGATTATGAAAAAGCGATTGAAAAATTACGTTGCAAAGAACCCTGACATATTTGGGAAGAATATTAAAAATAAAAAAGAGGTATGTGACAAGGATACGTTTTCTCAGCAGAATTTTTCAAAATATACTGTGTGGCCATTCTGAGAGAATTAAAAGTCCTGCGAGGATTCGTTATTGGCAGCTACAATCTTAACTACATAAAATATGCAGACGACACAGCGTTGATAGCAGACACAGAAAAGGGGACAGAAGAACTCCTACATAGTGAAGGAAAGCGAGAAGAAAGGACTAAACAACAATTGCAAGAGGATGTGATGCATGGTTGTTAGTAGAAGGAACAGCTCAACATGCAAAATACAGACTGACCAGAAACAAAGCAGCAGGACCAGACGGAATCGTAATAGCGATGCTATCAAAAATCAAATCTTGAGAAATAGGCGGATGTATAAAGCTGTTCACATATATTTGGATTTTATTAAAATTCTAAAAATAGCTTTGTAAAATAATCTAAATTATCGATGGCCAATGAGATATACAGAATAAATGGTGTCAAGAGAAAAGCCGTTTTTTTTCACACATCGTTTTTGGGGATTTTTTTCCGAGTTTGAATTTTAAAATTTTGCTAACTAATATTACTAAGAACTTCAAAGGATAGGAAGATGGAGAGAGTCATGATCGCCCATGACTTGAAGGGACACGGTACATACCGGATAACAGACAATAAAAATGAAATATACAATAGTGGCGATATACCGGAAAGCCTAGGTAGAGCCATACTCATAGCACTGCATAAGAAGCCAGGTGTGAACTCCATCGGACAATCAGCCTAATGAGCCATATAACAAACCTTATCATGCGAATCTTGATGAATAGATTGCGCTTCAGAATCCGATCAGCTATATGACAACAGCAGTGCGGGTTCATCAAAGACACTGGAACGAGGAATTCTATATTTATAGTCAGAATGATATCAGTAATAAAAATACAGATGGATGTGTACCTGTGTTATAGAGATTATACAAAAGCATTTGGTAAATATACGCCATAAAAACTGTTGGTATTACATAATGACCGTGGCATATTTCGGAAAGATATTAGAATAACCCAGATTCTATACTAGCTGCAAACCGTCTGCATACGGATAGAAAATAAATTCAGTAAATATACAAAAAATAAAATAAAGGTATAAACAAGTATATTTTTCACACCGGACCTTTTTGAACCTGTACTGTGTGGCCAGTCGGAGAGGATTAAAAGTTCTACCAGGATTCATTATTGGCGGCCACAATCTTAACTACATAAAATATGCAAATGACACAGCGTTGATAGCAGACATAGAAAGAGGACAACAAGAACTCCCACAGAAGATAGTCAAGGAAAGCAAGAAGAAAGGACTAAACATCAATTGGAAGAACACTTAGCCCGACATGCAAATTACAGATTGCAGATCCCGAATTAAAACAGGTGCGACAATGTAGATATCTGGGAAATGTATTAACAGGAGGCAGAAAGTGCGACTGATATTCGAAGGTGCATTGGAATAGCGAAAGATGCTTTCCAAAAGCTGAGCAAAGTATTAAGAAAAAGGAAAATATTGTTGGAGACAAAGAAAAGATTATTGAACTGTTATGTAATATCGGTTTGCCTCTATGGAAGTGAATGCTCAACAATATCCTCACAGATGAAGAAGAGACGTGAAGAAACAGAAAGATGGTTCTACAGAAGGATGCTGAGAATACAATTGCAACAAAAATAACACTTATGCATAAGACAAGAAAGAGAGAGTTGAAAATTCTGGGGCACATAATGAGGAAAGAGTGTTTGGAAAATTTGATACTCACAAGACATATTGAAGGGAAAAGGGTGCAGTAGAAAGCAGCGCGCAACCTACCTGAGGAACTTCTGTGACTCCTTGGCAGAGCAGGTTTTATGAGATATTGCAAAAAGACAAAAGTTATTAAGAGCTACACAGGACAAGAAATTGTGGAGATCCATGAACGCCAAAGGCCCATAAAAGACGAAGCATAATACGGTGCTGAGCAAAAGTATTTCTAGCACAACCTACCATCTTTTAAGTTTTCTTATCTCCCGTACTAAATTTGATATGTTCTTCTATGTCACGTGATTATATAGGACATAGGCGATTAAGGTTCTCCACACTCTCCTGCCTTTTGTAGCTCTTAATACTTTTTGTCATTTTGTTGGCTCTCCTGTTCTGCTATTTATTTGCCTTTAATCACTCCTGTGAGTGTCAAAATTTCCAAGCCCACTTTCCTCATAATATGCCTTACTAATTTCAACTCCCTCTTTCTGATGTTAAGTATAATCATCCGTTTTGTTACCATTTTCTCTAAAACGTCACCAATGCTCGCATTTTTTATCCATGGTATAACTAATCCATTCGTTACTATCGTTTTGTCTCGAACTGATGGGAGTTTCCTTCCTAACCTTTTGTTTAAAGTACTGTAGAAGGTCAATATTTTCATTATGTCATTATTTCCCCGTATAATTATAAATGCTAACCATCTTTGTTGCGTCTCTGGGGAGTCTTCCACTGATGCTGCTTTTGTTATTTGGTAATAAGGGACGCATGTGTGCATCGTCAGTGGTAGTAAATTTGCAGCGAACCGGTCGACCCAACTTTACTCAGGTGATTTGCGATGCGGAACTGAAATGGTTTACTGTCTACATCCAATTCTCGCACACGACTCCAAGACGTTGCATGAGCACTGAGACCGTCACATCGTTCTGCAGTCTAAACAAGTGTTCGGCAACCTACAGCACACGTGCCACACGTGGCACGCCAAACAATTTCCAATGGCACGCAGCTGCAAATGACATCACGAAGTCCGAACCAATAACTACTACAACCCAAAGAAGATATTTAGCTGTTTCAATTTTAATATATATTAAAGTATGTATATACTATATATTACTATATAAAATATATTGTAAAACAGGTATATTGACCTTGACTTGTATAAAAATACGTATGCTGTTGGCACACTGAATGATTTTAAAACCCTAATCGGCAAATAGTTAGCAAAAGTTGCCGACCCATGATCTAGAATAAAAAATATTCTTAACCGAGGCGTTTCGTCTTCTGAGGGACTTTACCATGACAATGTGATTGCCTTGATATTGATATTGTATACAAATCAGAACTAAAGTTGACGGTGAAATCAATGCATTTTCTTTTTACCAAATTATTTTCTCTTTTACACAGACTTGCATTTTAGGCGGAATTTTGGTGAGCTACGTTACTAGGAAAATATGACTGCTGTTATATAGAACAGGGGTCGCTAACTTACGGCACACGTTGAAAACCAAGCATTTTCCAATGACATCACAAAGTCTGAACCAATAACTACTACAACGCAAAGAAGACATTTTGTGTTGCAGTTTTTTGGGTATGACTTTGTACTAGTGAGCCAGTCAAAATGAGCTGACTCATTTTATAGTTCACCAATAGAAGGTTTAACCAATCAGAAAGCTCAAAATATTCACTTCGACGTGTATAAAGACAGGCATTTTATTTTTTCTCTTTCCATTGCGAACCTGATATCAAAGACTTAAAGAATTACTTAACAGCCACTACTTCTTCTGAATCTTCACTGCCAACCTCTGATATTGAAGAGATTACGTACTTCACTGGATTCCATATTCAGAGACTACGGCAAACATGGTCAACATTTTGCTGTTTCAATTTTAATATATACTAAAGTATATATATATATATATATATATATATATATATATATATATATATATATATATATATATATATATTACCATATAAAATATATTGTAGAACAGGTATACTCAAATTTGACTTGTATAAAAATACGTAAGCTGTTGGACCACAGAATGATTTTAAAACCCTAAGCCGCCACATTGTCAGCAAAAGGGTCTAAAGGTTTAAACTACGTGTGAAGAGGAACACCTTTCCACAACCCACCTGTGACAAGCGGCCATCGGCCAGTTGCCAGCTTAGTTGTAGAAACTATGCCTCATAGGTCAACGGCTAAATGAACAGGTGAAAATGAAATCTTTACCGTAAGGACTTCTGAGAAGAAGGTAACCTCAAACAAAGGAACAGGTGGCAGGTCATTGCACTATTTTGCTTGGATGTCACTGTAAACCACAGTTGCAAGAAATACCACGTGTTCTCACCACAGTTGCGCAAAATACACGAATTGAAAGTGGTGCACACGATACATGATTTTTAAAGAGCACTAAAACTAAAGACTCTTAAGAAAACAGTCTACTACTGAGCAGAACGTCTGATGAAAGGCTTACTCAAATATACTGTGCGTCGTATATAACCACAGAACGCTTGCCTGGTTTCAGATTTATAACTATTTCAAGACAAGTCATCTTATTTGTGCTGATATATAATGATTCAAATAATCAAAATCCTAAAATAACTTACAACGCTTTTATTATGCGAAACAATATATATTAGCACATTCTATTTGCCAAATAAGTTGAGTTGCCTTGCAATAGTTATAAATCTAAAAACATGCATAATTAATAGCTAGCCACTCGTATTCAAAGATAGCCAATCTCTATTGCAGACGTTCGCTCAGGCACATATGCGTTTTCTCAACACTCATAGAGCCAACCTGTGCTTTATTCTGCAACTATGCTGTGACCTTAGTTACAGTTTCTGGGAGAGAGCGTATTATCTAGCGTGATCTACACAAATTGAACAAGGCCAGCATGCTCACACCCTCGGCCACGATGACTTGTGATTTCGTGCTAGCGCAGCTATCAACGACCTCAAAGTGTTCCGTCTACCTAATTTCATTCACAAGGCTTGGGTCAACCCGTGGTATGGTTTTCGGGCATTTTCCAAAGTTAGGATCGTCCGCAACCAGACCGATAAAATCAGGAAGTCTCCTTCCTGACCGTGGTGAGATTCTAACTCGGGAACCACTCGGCTACGCGCCCATAAAAAAAGCAATTGTCATAAATCTGAAAAGATGCGTATTTCTACCACATCTGGTCTGGTGCTTCCGCTGTACATTATTCGGACTATTGTCCTCGTCTTTGTTGCCATATTTATCACAACGTTTCGGCCGTTGCACACTCCGGCCTTCTTCAGGGGGTTGGAATGTCGAACTGAAGCCTTTATTTCGCTCGCTGGGAAAATGCAGAAGGTTAAGATTCAAAGGATTCGTTCGCTAGCGGCCATTTGTAATCATCTGAGTAAACGGTTTTATACAGATTATGTTCTAGACATTTCTAGACATCCATATTAAAGTCCAAATCTTAGGAGGCCGTTTAGAACATGACAAAAAATAATTCGTAGGTTAATATTTCATATTCTGTAGCGTTCTGTGCTTGTCTACCGACACAACTAGTCTTTCGTTCGATGACTTTATTTCCAATATTAAATGCGTGAAATTGATCCATATATTGATCTATTTGAATTGTTTAGAATTTAATAATTGCGCCTTATGAAATTTTACGAAGGATTCAGTGTAATAGCCGTAGTATAAGTGTTTAAACTTTCATTTTTCGTCAGCCTGTTTCGACTCGAAGTTAACAGAACAGATGCGCATGCGCAGTTCCATCAAGGGAAAAAATCTCACTTCCCTTTCAGTTACTATTTTGCGATTCTTTTTCTTCTGTAAATTTTTATCATACTTTCGCTATACATTCCATATACAGAACGTCCTCTTCTAACTTTTAATATCATGATCTGTGTTCTTTTAGGAAATGTTAGTTTGTTGATACCATTAACAGGAGAATTAGGTTTTCATACCTGTCGGGAAATTAGTTACGTTAAATAAATGGCGTTACGACCTCCTGGATAGAAATCGTCGCGCTCTGTGCAAAATTATGAAAGCTCTTAATTAGCAGTGACGTGCTATGAATACCATCATTAATTCGAATAAGTGAACTATGATAGCAGAAGTGAAAGATGAAGTGAAAGGTGAAAATTTGTTTACCAAATTTCTTGGAAGATTTGCCGCTGCATAATCTACTTGGATTCCTTTACTAACAGCCTTTACTAGTTTGGGAGATTATTCTAGAAATGACAATTTTTCGTTCAAATATAAATTTAAGAAAAAAATAACTATATAGTTTTGGATACAAGACGAAAACTAATGGAGAAACTATTGGTATAACCTGTGAAGCAAATCAAGCTACAGGTTGATTGAAATTTAGATTGAAAAGAGGATTGACGGTAGTTTTTAGTGTTTTTGGAAGTTTCTGGTTGGGTGTGGGGTGGAACAAAGCTGGTTGGTGGGTGGGGTTGTATAATAATGTTTTAAATTAAAGGTTGGATTCTTAAGATGTTTTTTTTTTATGGGCTCTATTTTGATCGAAGCAGTATGTCATAAGATATGGCATATCTTTTCACTTGAATGGATTCCCTTAAAAGAGTCTCGGCTGCTTTACTGAAGCATTTGCTGCCTTGATATCGTAGTACGCTCTTACATTAAGGAGGGAAAAAAAGACAGATCCATCTAGCAGTTCAAGTCATTGTTTATAGGTGACATGAACCACAAAAGTTTGCTCCCCAAACATCTAAAATTTCTTCCCTTCCTTCACGCTAGGAAAGCATTGAATTCTTCTTTCTTTCTCATCCATTTTCTATTTCTTCTTTTTTTATTTTTGACTTTTTACCGACTTTTCTTTCTTTCGTTCGATATGCACTTTTTTTAAAAAATCTTTTTTTGTTTTATACTATGTACATCTCTTGTTATACTTTTTTTCTTTTTTTTTATTTCCTATTCGTTTTTTTCGTCTCGTAGAAACTTTGCTCCCTCTTTTCGCATAATCTTCACCTCCTCCTCCCCCCGATGTTTTCATCATTAATTCACCTGCCACCATCTCTTTCTTTTCTAATTTTGTTTACCTTCTATTTTACACGAAGAAATCAGTTTTTCTTTGTTTCACACACATTATTCATATCTCTTCCTCCTTTTCTTTCTATTTTTTATCATTTATTTCACCACCTTTATTTATTTTTTTTTTGGCATACAATCCCCTAAATAATATCTTTCAGTATTCTTTCTTTCGTTCTTTCTTTCTTTATTTCTTTTTTCTTTTTTTTTAGTATTTTCATTTTTTTTCTTTTTTCTAGTATTTTCATTCTTTCTTTCTTTCCTTCTTTCTTTCTTGCATCTTTCTTTCTTTTTTTATTATAGTATTTCATTCTTTTTCTTTTTTCCTTTCATAAGCTATCATTTTCTTTCTTTCTTAGTTTTTTCTTTTTTCTTTCTTTCTTTTTTTTTTTTTTTCTTTTTTTTCCTTTCTTGTAATTTCATTTTTCTTTCTTTCTTTCTTCTTTTTTCTTTCATTTATAGTATCATTCTTTTTTATTTCTTTTTTATTTTTCTTTCTTTTCCTTCTTTCTTTCTTTCTTTCTTTTTTCTAGTATTTCATTCTTTTTTTCTTCGCCTTTCTTGCATTTTTTTCTTTCTTTCTTCTTTCCTTCTTTTTTCTTTTTTTTAGTTTCTAGTATTTTTTTTCTTTTTCTATCATTTAAAATCTTTCTTTCTTTCCTTCTTTCTTTCTTTCTTTTTTTTCTTTTTTTTTTCCTTCTTTCATTTTCTTTTTCTTTTTTCTTTCTTTTTTCTTTTTTTATATTTCATTCTTTCTTTCTTCGCCTATTTCATTCTTTTTCTTTTTTCTTTTTTCTAGTATTTTTCTTTTCTTTCTTCGCCTTTCTTGCATAAAAGCTATTTATCGTTTCTTCTTTTTTTCTCTTTCTTTCTTTCTTTTCATTCATTCTTTCTTTCTTCTTTCTTGCATAAACTATCATTATTATAGTCTTTCTTTCTTTCTTTCCTTCTTTTTCTTTCTTTTTTCTTTCTTTTTTTTTCTTTCTTTTTTTCTTTTCTTTTTGAACTTTCTTAGCTTATTTTTATATTCTTTCTTTCTTTCTTTCTTTCTTTTTTATTTTTTTTCTAGTATTTCATTCTTTCTTTCTTGCTTTCTTAAGCTATCATTATTATAGTCTTTCTTTTCTTACTTTCCTTTCTTTCTCTTAATTCTTTTTTCTAGTATTTCTTTTTTTCTTTTTTCTTGCATATCTATTATTATTCTTTCTTTTTTTTTTTCCTTCTTTCTTTTCTTTCTTTCTTTTTCTTTTTCTAGTATTTCATTCTTTCTTGCATAAGCTATCATTATTATAGTCTTTCTTTCTTTCTAGTATTTTCTTTTTTTTCTTTTCTTTCTTTCTTTCATTTTATAGTCTTTCTTCTTTTTTTTTTTTTTTTTTTCTCTTTTTTTATTTCTTTCTTTCTTTTCTTTCTTTCTTTTTTTTTCGCCTTTTTCTTGCATTATAGTCTTTCTTTTTTCCTTTTTATCTATATTTATTCTTTCTTTCTTATAGTCTTTCTTTCTTTCTTTCTTTCTTTCTTTATTTTTCTTTTTCTAGTATTTCATTCTTTCTTTTTCGTTCTTTTTCATAAGCTATCATTATTTAGTCTTTTTTCTTTTTTCTTTCTTTCTTTCTTTTTTTTTCTTTTTTTTTTTTTCTTTCTTTTTCCTTTCTTCGCTTTCTTTCTTTCTTTTCTTTCTTTTTTCTTTTTTTCTAGTATTTCATTTCTTTTTCTTTCGCATTTTCTTGCATAAGCTTTATCTTTCTTCCTTCTTTCTTTTCTTTTTTCTTTTTTTTATTATAGTCTTTTTCTTTCTTTCTTTCTTTCTTTTCTTTTTTTTTCTTTCTTTTTTTTTTCTAGTATTTCATTTTTTTTCTTTTTCTTCTTTCCATTTTTCTTTTTAAGCTATTTTTCTTTTTTTTTATTTTATTCTTTCTTTTTTTTCTTTTTTTTCTATCATTATTATAGTCTTTCTTTTCTTTCTTTCTTTCTTTTCTTAATTCTTTTTTCTAGTATTTCATTCTTTTCTTCTTTTCGCTAATTATAGTCTTTCTTTTCTTTCCTTCTTTCTTTTCTTTCTTTCTTTTTTTTTCTTTTTTCTAGTATTTCTTTTCTTTCTTTTTTCTTGCATAAGCTATCATTATTTTCTTTCTTTTTTTCTTTTCTTTTCTATTATTTCTTTCTTTCTTTCTTTTTTCATTTTTATAGTCTTTCTTTCTTTCTTTTTTTTCTTTTTTCTAGTATTTCATTCTTTCTTTCTTCCCTTTCTAATTAAGCTATTATTATTATAGTCTTTCTTTTCTTTCCTTCTTTCTTTCTTTTTTCCGTTTTTTCTTTTTCTTTTTTTCATCATTATTATAGTCTTTCTTTTTTTCTTTCTTTCTTTCTTTCTTTTTTTTCTTATTTATTTCTTTCTTTCTTTCTTCTTGCATAAGCTTCATTATTATAGTCTTTCTTTCTTTTTTCCTTCTTTCTTTCTTTCTTTCCTTCTTTCTTTCTTTTTTTTTAGTATTTCATTCTTTCTTCTTATCTTTCTTTCTTTCATTTTTTTCTAGTTTTATTCTTTCTAGTATTTCATTCTTTCTTTCTTTCTTTCTTTCTTTCTTTCTTTTTCTTTTTCTAGTATTTCATTCTTTCTTTCTTCGCCTTTCTTGCATAAGCTATCATTATTATAGTCTTTCTTTCTTTCCTTCTTTCTTTCTTTCTTTCTTTTTCTCATTATTATAGTTTTCTTTCTTTTTTCTTTCTTTCTTTCTTTCTTTTTTTTTTTCTTCTTTCATTCTTTCTTTTCTTGCTTTTTCTATCATTTTATAGTCTTTCTTTCTTTCTTTTTTTTCTTTTTTCTTTCTTTTTTTTATTTGTTTCTCTTTCTTTTTTTCTTGCATTATCATTATTAGCTATTTTTTCTTTCTCTCTTTCTTTCTTTCTTTCTTTCTTTCTTTTTTTCTTTTTTTCTAGTATTTCATTCTTTTTCTTTTTTTCTTTTTTTTCTTTAATTTTTTTTTTCTCCCTTTCTTTCTTTCTTTTCTTTTTGCATAAGCTATCATTATTATAGTCTTTCTTTCTTTTTCTTTTTCTTTTTTCTTTTCTTTCTTCTTTCTTTCTTGCATAAGCTATTATTATTATAGTCTTTCTTTCTTTCTTTTTTCTTTTTTCTAGTATTTCATTCTTTCTTTCTTCGCCTTTCTTGCATAAGCTATCATTATTATAGTCTTTCTTTCTTTCCTTCTTTCTTTCTTTCTTTCTTTTTCTTTTTTCTGTATTTCATTCTTTCTTTCTTCGCCTTTCTTGCATAAGCTATCATTATTATAGTCTTTCTTTCTTTCTTTCTTTCTTTTTTTTTTCTTTTTTCTAGTATTTCATTCTTTCTTTCTTCGCCTTTCTTGCATAAGCTATCATTATTATAGTCTTTCTTTCTTTCTTCTTTCTTCTTTTTTCTTTCTTTTTTTTCTATAATTTCATTCTTTTTTCGCCTTTTTTTTCATTATTTTTCTTTTTTCAAAATTTTCTTTCTTTTTTCTTTCTTTTTCATTATTTAGTCTTTCTTTCTTTCCTTCTTTCTTTCTTTCTTTCTTTTTTTTTTTTCTAGTATTTCATTCTTTCTTTCTTCGCCTTTCTTGCACAAGCTATCATTATTATAGTCTTTCTTTCTTTCTTTCTTTCTTTTTCTTAATTCTTTTTTCTAGTATTTCATTCTTTCTTTCTTCGCCTTTCTTGTTCTTTTTTTCTTTCCTTTTGTTCTTTCTTCTTTTTTTTTTTTTTTCTTTCTTTTCTTTCTTTCCTTTCTTGCATATGCTCCTTTTCTGTTGTCTAACGTTCTTTTTATTTCTTTGTTTCTTCTGGCGTTTCATTCTTTCCTTCTAGTTTTTCCTTACTATTCTTTTTTTCTTTTTTTTTTTTTGTTTTTATTTCTTTCTTTCATTCTTTTTTCTTGCATAAGCTCCCTTATTTTGTTTTTTCTTTTTCTTTCTTTGTTTTCCTTTTTTTCATTTCTTTTTTTGCATAAACAATCTTGAGTCTTTCTTCACAAATTCGCCTTAGTATTATTTTTTTTTTTATTTTTTTTCTTTTCTTTCCTTTTTTTTCATTCATTCTTATTTTTCTTTCTACAAAATTTCTATCATTCTTTCGATGTTTCTTTCTTTTTTTTTTCTTTGTCGTTTTTTCGCCTTTCTTGCATAATCTCCTCTCGGTATTAACTTTCTTTCGTTATTTCATTCGTTCTATTTTTCTGTCTGTTTCAGCGTTTCTTTATTTCATTCTTGAATAAACTCTTCTTACTCTTGTCTTTCTATCATTCTTTCGCTCGGTCCTTGTTTCTTTCTTTCTTGCAGAATCTTTTTCTTTTTTTTCTATTTTTTTCTGTCATTATTTCTTATTTACGTTCTTTTTTTCTTAATCTTCCTTTTCTATAGTCTTTATTTTTTCTTTTTTGCCTTTCTCTCATTCTTTCTATCTTCACCTTTCTTGAACAATCTTCCATTTTCTCTTTTTTTTATTTTTTTGGCTTGTCTTTCATTCTTTCGTCCACACTTTCCCTTTTTGTCTTTCTTCCTTCGACTTTCTTGCATAATTTTCATTATTTTATTGTTTTTATTTTTAATTATTTACCTTTCTTTCTTTCTTTCATTCTTCCTTTCTTTCTTTTACCCATCATCCTTCTTTCTTTCTTTCTTTCTTTCTATTTCGCATCACGCTTTCTTGCTTTCTGCAAGAACATATTTTCTTTCCGTTCATTCATATTGATTCTCTCTTTCTTTTTCTTTCTTCTTTCTTTCTTTCTTTCTTTCTTTCTTTCATTTTCTTTCTTTCATTCTTTCTTTCTTTCACCCATCATCCTTCTTTCTTTCTTTTTCTCATCACACTTTCTTGCTTTCTACAAGAACATAATTACTTTCCGTTCATTTATATTGATTCTTTCTTTCTTTCTTTCTTTCTTTCTTTCTTTCTTTCTTTCTTTCTATTGCCCATCACTCTTTCTTGCTTTCTGCAAGAACATATTTTCTTTCCGTTCATTCATCTTGATTCTTTCTTTATTCCTTTCTTTCTTTCTTTCTTTCATTTTCTTTCTTTCATTCTTTCTTTCTTTCACCCATCATCCTTCTTTCTTTCTTTTTCTCATCACACTTTCTTGCTTTCTACAAGAACATAATTACTTTCCGTTCATTTATATTGATTCTTTCTTTCTTTCTTTCTTTCTTTCTTTCTTTCTTTCTTTCTTTCTTTCTTTCTTTCTATTGCCCATCACTCTTTCTTGCTTTCTACAAGAATATAGTTCTTTCCGATCATTCATCTTGATTCTTTCTTTATTCCTTTCTTTCTTTTACCCATCATCCTTCTTTCTTTCTTTCTTTCTATTTCGCATCACGCTTTCTTGCTTTCTGCAAGAACATATTTTCTTTCCGTTCATTCAGATTGATTCTCTCTTTCTTTTTCTTTCTTTCTTTCTTTCTTTCTGTCTTTCTTACTTTTTTTTTCTTTCTTTCATTCTTTCTTTCTTTCTTTCTTTCACCCATCATCCTGCTTTCTTTCTTTCTTTCTTCCTTTCTTTTTCTCATCACACTTTCATGCTTTCTACAAGAACATAATTACTTTCCGTTCATTTATATTGATTCTCTCTTTCTTTCTTTCTTTCTATTGCCCATCACTCTTTCTTGCTTTCTACAAGAACATAGTTCTTTCCGTTCATTCATCTTGATTCTTTCTTTCTTTCTTTCTTTCTTTCTTTCTTTGAGCGTCTTCTCCAGTTCGATTGTCTACTTCTCTCTCTCTCTCTCTCTCTCTCTCTCTCTCTATCTCTCTCTCTCTCTCTCTCTCTCTCTCTCTCTCTCTCTTCCCCTACTCTATTTTTTTAAATGCCATTTCGCATCAGCACTTGAGCGACCTAGGGTCATCAAAGTAACCTTGAAATTACCCCATTTCTTGGGAAATCAAGTCAAATGGTTTCCAGTTGCCTTCTCCATGGTTCCGGATTCAGAATTGTCCTTTTCCCTCACGAGCTGCCAGTTATACTCTGATATTTAAACCCTAGTTGGGAGACGGGGATGAAAAAGCATATTCGAGAGTGAACGTAATGACCTTGGCTGGAATTTTAACACCATTCTACTTCCTACGCAGATTAACTTCTTTTTTTTTATGTATATTTCTCCTTTTTTTTTTTTCGGGGGGGGATAAATGGCATACACCTTGGGGAGCAAGGTGTTCATTCCGATGCACGGATAATTTTTTCTTCTTATCAACGAACTGCCATGAATTCTTTCGAAAAATAAAGTAATATTTTCCCGATCTAGTTTCTACCGGTTGGTTCTGGTTTGGCATCTCGTCTACAGTCCTTTCTCAAAGACATGCTGTCGCTTCCCTTTGTCTTTTCTACAAGTACCTTCACGGTAACTGCTCTGTTGAGCTATTTTCCCTGGTTTCCAAACTGCATGAATTTAAGCGTGGTACTATACTGGCATCTCTGTCCCATCCTTTAACTGTCGAAACGGTTAAATCTAGTCATCTCTTCTTTTCTAACAGCTTCTTAGATTGCACTTCCCGTCTGTGGAACTCCCTTCCTCTTACTTGCTTCCCTTATAGCTATAATCTTTAATTTTTCAAATGCAATGTTAATCGACATATTCTGATTCGTTGCTCTAATACCCCATCCTTCTCTTTATCCTTTCTTAAATCACGTCTCTTTACTCTTACTCTCAATCCTCTGTAACCCCTTGCGTGCTCGTGGCACTCCTGCTTTGCTTGACGTGAAATTCCTTAAAACCTGTTTGACATTAAGAGAGATTCTTTTCTTTCCCTTGTTAGAAATCCCAATCAAAATTATGAAATACCTCAGGAGCAGAGATAAAGTAAATGATAAGAAAAAGACCTTTTTATTTATTGATACGAAGTTTAGATAAGGTTGGTCCTGAAATGATAACAGTTTTAATTTATCCTACACATGATATCATACCATTCCTACTAATTATATAATTTCACTAGTATATAATTATCAATGCATATCCATATTAAAATAATTTAGAAAGCTATCATATAATAAATAAATTATATTGCACTCCTATAGTAAAGCAATTTACAGTGCATGTCTATAGTAATATGATTTACAAATCATATCTATAGTAAAATAATTTGTATATGTATTTCTGTAATAAAAGGATAATTTAGAAATCTTAAAATAATTCACATTGTATTTCTATATTACACCCGTGTGCAAATAAATTGAAACAAAATGGATAATTCCGTTATTATTATTTGTTTCGTATTTTTCCAACGAAATATTACCCAATGTATATATTAGTACTTCGTATGTCCATTCCACGAAGTCTTTCTTTGAATACTAACCACGGATTTTCGACTGGATTTAAATCAGGAGTTTCTGGTCCAATCTATAATACTTTTGATTTTCTCACAGGTAAGGCTTGCCATTGTGTTTATGCACCGTTACAATTCTTGTATGTTTCCTTGGAGTATCATCCATAGCAGACGATGGTCGTAAGACAACTAATCGACAGTCGAGACAATAGTGTCTGGGCGGGATCAAAATCTGATGCAATGACGGATGACAAAATATATTTCAAGGCCAAACAAATTTCATCATACATATAGAAAATAGATTCATATTACTGCACATGACTGCAAATGTCCTAACATGAGGAAAAAATGGAAATCGATTACACCCTTTCACACCAGTAGGTCTAAAACTGACCGCATGTTGAAAGAAAGGAAACTAAAGCGGTTGTTTCAAATTATTTGCACAAGTGTGTTTAATAATTTACATTACTATAACAAAATAATTTACAATGCATATTTTTACTATAATAAATTAATTAGCAAATCATTATCATAATAAAGATATATAAAAAGCATTTCTGAAGTGAAATAAATTTCAAGATAATACTTTAATAATTTACATTAACTATATAAAAAATAATTGAAAACGTATATCTACAACAACAGTTAAATGTAAAACCATTAATAAAACAATACGACTTATAACATGTGAGTAAAAAAAATATTTCAACATCGAAAACATTTATTCACTTTAGTTTATTAGATATTAAATTAGGTCACTTAGGATCTTTCATAATTTATCTTGACTTTTTATTGATTGTGATGTATATTTATGACTCTTCATGAATTTAAAAGTTTTGAAAACTAACGGCATTTCTACTTTTATTTATAAATACATGTTGCAAATTAAAATCTTTACATTTGCTTAATAATGAATTTGAGTGGGGGCCTGGTCGAGTGATTCTTAGAATTGTTTAAATCCCGCATCAATTTCGTCCAATTAAAGGATTTGACCTGACGTGCTGTTAACCATTCAGATACAAAGCCACTCCTAGGTTGAGCACTTTGGAAGAATGGGAACTTGTCGGCTGATGCTATTAACGCTAAAAACTCTTCGCTATCAATTGAGCAATCTGATAGCCGGTAATGCTTATATCTCGTATATAAGGTATTAACAATTCCCTTTCTCCGTTAGCCGATGGCCTAAGAGAGAGAGAGAGAGAGAGAGAGAGAGAGTTTCCGACTAATATCAAATCGGTCGGGTTCTGATCCTAGCTTGAAGCAACCGAATGTCTAGCCACACTGATGAGCTGTGATACAGCGAAACAGTCTCTCTGTGGATGACTGTATATATATATATGTGTGTGTGTGTGTGTGTGTGTGTGTGTGCGTGTGTGTGCGTGTGTAAATTCTTACCAAGAACAACTACTTTTTGAAACGGAATATCGTGTGTATGATTCCAAGAACATTAACATATCTAAGGTAATCTATCCTTCATCATCTAATAACCGTCACTTCCTATTTTCATACTCGTATGTTCTCATCACATATCTCATTAAATAAAACACTATCTTGTGCGGCTCTTGAGCCTTGTAATTGAGAAAAAAGTGTAAAAAGCCACACTGCCATAATGTCACCTCCATGAATCTAAATAACTGAGCCTGACATTTGATCTAAACTTTGCCTTCGATCTTACAGCTCAATGTACAAAACAGCTTTGCAAAATGAAGGATTGGGGCATGGAGCTACACAATCATCACATTCCTGCCCTGATATAGTTCAAAATCGTCTACGTGGCGTTTTGGGTGATGAATTATTTTTAACCCTACGACCTCTGTCCCACAGAGGAAAGGTCGCCTGTCGCTATTTGCATGGAAAATCTTCTGACTATGTACATTCCCTAGTTGCAAGTATTCAGATCTTAAATGCTAAGCCACGTACACAGGATCTAGTAATCTTTAATCGCTTAGTATTCCATTGGTAAGGAAGAAATTCCATCCAGATGGCTTCTTCCTCAAAATCGTTTCTTTCCTGGAAGATTCTTCCCCAATCACTACTCAATCCATCCACTTACCCGCAAATACCCTTCGGAAATGTGTGAATCCATTTCCACCCTCAGCTATGGGTTAAATAGTAAGATTCTATCTGGAAATTCCACTGTTATTCTTTAAGTAATTCTTAATGCAACATTGACTAAAGAATAATTCTTACAATCCAAAAATATGTTTTGGCTTTAAATCACCCAAAAAGGGTTGATAATCCGTAAAAAAATCCGTCAATTACAGTTTCCTTCAGGACAACAACCTCATTATCTACCTTGACTGGATTTCGGGGCTTTTATTGGTTGAACGAGAATAAACAAGTGTAAGGTAGCAGAAAGGAACGAACGCAGTACAAGAGTTATGCTCCAATATATTGTGAAATATTGCTCCACGGGAGGCGGTTTCTATCTATGTTTCCCAAAAAAGAGTTTGGGGTATTGTTTTAACCACAACCAACCAATTCGAAAGAACCTGTCCGCCTACAATATCAGTATTTCTGTTTATCTCTTTTCTAACGCGGGCCTCTAGTGCCTGTAGGAAACGCTTAACGCAGAGAACGACGCATCTAATATACGTCAGGTAGATATAATATTTTTTTATCGTCTTCTCCATCATGATAAAACACCTTCAATTCGAAATAAAGATGTCTTCTAATTGGTCACCCCTTTCCTTTGTGCAAAACGGATTATTTAAAATATATAAACGGAGTGTACTTAATCAAGGCGATCTGTATGTCTGTTAATCCTTGCAATATGGCGTACAAAGGAGAGAAATAAAAATAAACGCTACAAAAGAAAGAATAAGAATAAGGATTGTGTACGTCTTTATTACGATGTCCGATGTCGATCAAGAACAGATGTTGTTTGACGCTTGCCTAGAATATATATTTCCAAAAGGATCATTATAAAATTGGTGGAAGATAACCCTGCCAAAACTAATTTGTTGTCTCTTTTAATCAACTTTTCTTATTCTTCTTTCCCTTTTACTCATTCAGGTTCTTCGAATTTCTCCGTTCTTGTAAATTCTTCTTCGGCCTTTTCTGTTACTTCTTTTCTTCCATCTCATGTATATTTCTTTTTATGGTTACTTTGTCTTACTCATCTTAGTTTTTTTTTTTTCTCTCATGCCTTTTTCTGCTTTTGGTTGTTCTCGTCCTTCTATTATTATTATTATTATTATTATTATTATTATTATTATTATTTTCTTTTTTTTTTCCTTTGATTTCTGGCGTTTACACATTTCTTTCCGGGCCCCAAGGTCCCTAAGGTTAGAAATGGCATCATGATATTTTCCACTGACAAAAAAAAATAATTACATAGATAAAGCCCTGCGTAAAGTGTGGGCTGTACTATTATTATTATTATTATTATTATTATTATTATTGTTGTTGTTGTTGTTGTAATTATTGTTATTGTTGTTCCTTCGTTCCTTAGTAAGTTAGCCCGAACGTTAGGTCCGGCTGTTGCCACATATAAACACTGGAACTCTCATGTTTAATTGAGGCCACAGAGAGAAGAAAAATATATATATAAAGGGGTTGTTTGATTTGAGGGAAATAAATGAAGAAAGAAATAAATAAAGGAAAGACAGAGGCGGTGAAAACACTCTCAAGTGTTTATCGTCTGCCTCAGTGAAATGCAAAACCTTATATTTTTTTTTATTTGTACCCTCTTACCTTTTTTTAATAATGATCTGCCCATATATTTATGATTGTTATTACAAGATTTTGAAAAATGTTATTTAATGAAAGGTAAATTTCCATGAGTATTTTAGAGTTTTAGAACTGTCGAGGATCTTATTCAATCAATAAATTAATAATTAAAATTCATGAAAAAATTCAAATAAGAGAATTTTGAAAATTTTACAGGTATTGACGGTTATTATTATTATTATTATTATTATTATTATTATTATTCCTCAGTTCCTTTTTTAATAATTCCGAGTGCTCCTAATATTAAAGGGATAACAGTTGCTCTAAGATTTGCAGGCCTTTGCATTGATTCATTTACTCTCATATTTATTGGTATTTAGTAGTATTATTATGATTTGTATATGTTGATTCCTGCTTTGTATCCTGTAGAACTTCGTCCAAACTATGGTTCTTAGGCCCTATAAGAGAATTGTCCTTTAATTGATATCACTTATCTTAGTATATGGGATGGTCCTAGTAGGGCGATCATCTGGGCAACTTGTATGTTGATGTTACCTGAGACACTGTTAGTAAAATTGTCCATTCCTTTTCCCACGAGTCCCAGAGCTCTGATTACTATTTATTACTCATTTATCACAGTTTTTAGATTTCTACTTCAAGATCCTTGTATTTTACATTACAATCAGCAGGGAGTGTCATATCAAATAGAAAGCCCATTCTGTTTCTGTGGTCTTTAACAACGATGTCTGGGCGATTAGCTTTGAATGTTCTGTCTGTGTGTAAAGTCCTATGAAATTGTTACAGGTCCAAACTTCGTAACCGAATCTGAGCTATTTATACCAATTTCTTAGTTTTCTTTCTGTAAATGTTGCAGATTTTCCAGTTCAGATATTTGCCCACGCTGTCATGCCGGGTTTTATATTCACCGGGTGGTAATACCGCGCAACTTGATAAAAGTTGGTCAATTGTTTCTGGATATTTATCATAGAATCTGCAGATTGGGCTAACACAATTTTCCTGTATGCATGTATGTAGATATGTATGTATTATTATTATTCATGCTTCTTCCCATAATGGCTTTTTCTCTTTCTCACTTTTCCTCTCTTGTTTATACCTCTATTCTTACTTCTTCTTCTTCTTCTTCTTCTTCTTCTTCTTATTATTATTATTATTATTATTATTATTATTCAAATATTTCAAGGATCACGTTGAAACACCGTGTATCGTAAGATCTCGAAGTTAAGTTTTCTTCTCCGCTATCAACGAGTACGGAACCCTGTTACGCTGTAATTAATAGCATCTCGGATTGATTAATCGGAGAGCCGAGTTCGAATTCCAGTCGAATCCATTACATTAACTTACGTTCCAATACTCTTGGGAAAGTTATGAATCTATCCCCCCAGCTATGGATAAACAACAGGACTGAGTGAACCCTTTAACTTTGGTTGGCAAGCAATCTAGAAGAAAAACTCTGAATTCAAACCAGCATAATTCTCCTTAGACTCACTATCGTAAAGTGTAAATGCCGCAAAATGTACAAGGAATTAGTAAATATAACAAAGTATGTCGGAATGTGAACTCCGTTCGCCTTATACACGCCTCACACCTGTTGCTACCTTAATCGCATATATCAATATCGCATACAGGGCACCTCGATGTGGTGTAATGGTTAGCAAGCTTGTCTTGCTAGAACAGATTACGAATAAGTAATGAGTTCGATTCTTACTTTCGGCCTTGTGCCACATCCAAGCTACTCTTGAAAAATCATTTTGGGGCACCTCAAGGCGGTGTAATGGTTAGTAAGCTGAGCTCGCTAGAACAATTGCGACTGAGTACGATCCTCACTGGGTGCCCCCTAATCTTGGCCTAGTGCCACATCTAAGCTACGCTTGGAAAATCACTACACGCCTCACACCTGTTGCTACCTTACTCGCATGTATCATATCACTTTCAGGGCACCTCAAGGTGGTGTAATGATTAACAAGCTTGTCTTACTAGAATAATTACGAATAACTAATGAGTTCGATTCTTACTTTCGGCCTTGTGCCACATCCGAGTTACGCTTGGAAAATCATTATATCCAATATCACTTTTAAAACATGGTAAAGGTCACATCTTCCATTTGTATCGGGGTGCCCTCTCTGAAGAGATTCCTACCCTTCTGTTATTTATTACCTCCGTTAGCATTGTTTTCTTGTTCTTTTTCTTAGCTTACGGCCATATCACGTAGAAACATCGAAGTTAAGCAACGTTGTGCCCGGTACGTAACTAGATGAGTGACCACTTCTGAATACCAGGTGCTATAAGTTAGGTAGCGCCGTTGGTGTAACGCGAGTTCTAATTACATTCGTGTTTGTAATATTCACTTACCTGCAAATATCTTTGGTAAAGTTATCAATCCACCTCTTCTCTCCCCAGCTATGGGTTAATTAGCAGAAACTGAAGCAGTAAATCGTTGTTATCTCCCCAAATTATTAGAATCTAAAAATATACTTCTGATTTTAAATTACCAGATTGATAAAAGCGAATTGCTCAAGACATCTATTTTTTTTTCTTCCTTCTTATTTAAACTATGTCCCTTTATGATGGGCATGGTCTTGGGTTAACACAATTTCCTATCCTTTGAAGTTCTTAGCAATGTTTGGATTTGTTTTTAATCCTTTCCTTCATTCCCTATTCTGACTTTATTTTTACGTAGATTCGTTACACAGGTTGGTCGCTGTTGGACCCTGTCCTTCTTGCCTACATAAGGTATCCTTAAACCTTCCTCGTTTGGTATGGTTTGTTTTACGGCATATCAACCTCGATGGGTTATTTAATGCCGACAAGATTTTTATTGCTGTTTTAGTTTGGTTTGTTTTGTTTTACGGCATATCAAACTCAATGGGTTATTTAATGTCGACAAGATTTTTATTGCTGGTTTGGTTTGGTTTGGTTTGGTTTGGTTTGGTTTATGGCATATCAACCTCAATGAGTTATTTAATGGCGACAATTTTTTTATTGCTGGTTTGGTTTGCTTTGTTTTGTTTTACGGCATATCAACCTCAATGGGTTATTTAATCGCGACAAGATTTTTATTGCTGGTTTGCTTTGGTTTCTTTTGTTTTACGGCATATTAATCTCAATGGCTTATTTAATGCCAAGATTTTTATTGCTGGTTTGGTTTGGTTTGGCTTTGTTTGGTCTATGGCATAACAACCTCAATGGTTTATTTCATGCCGATAAAATTTTTATTGCTGGTTTGGTTTGGTTTGTTTTGTTTTATGGTATATCAACCTCAATGGGTTATTTAATGCCGTCAAGATTTTATTGCTGGTTTGGTTTCCTTTATTTTGTATTACGACATATCAACCTCAATGGGTTATTTAATGCCGACAAGATTTTATTGCTGGTTTGGTTTCCTTTATTTTGTATTACGGCATATCAACCTCAATGGGTTATTTAATGCCGACAAGATTTTTATTGCTGGTTTGGTTTGCTTTGTTTTGTTTTACGTCATATCAACCTCAATGGGTTATTTAATGCCGACAAGATTTTTATTGCTGGTTTGGTTTGCTTTGTTTTGTTTTACGACATATCAACCTCAATGGGTTATTTAATGCCGACAAGATTTTATTGCTGGTTTGGTTTCCTTTATTTTGTATTATGGCATATCAACCTCAATGGGTTATTTAATGCCGACAAGATTTTATTGCTGGTTTGGTTTCCTTTATTTTGTATTACGACATATCAACCTCAATGGGTTATTTAATGCCGACAAGATTTTTATTGCTGGTTTGGTTTGCTTTGTTTTGTTTTACGTCATATCAACCTCAATGGGTTATTTAATGCCGACAAGATTTTTATTGCTGGTTTGGTTTGCTTTGTTTTGTTTTACGGCATATCATCCTCAATGGGTTATTTAATGCCGACAAGATTTTTATTGCTGGTTTGGTTTGCTTTGTTTTGTTTTACGACATATCAACCTCAATGGGTTATTTAATGGTGACAAGATTTTTATTGCTGGTTTGGTTTGGTTTGTTTTACGGCATATCAACCTCAACGGGTTATTTAATGCCGACAAGATTTTTATTACTGGTTTGGTTTGGTTTTCTTTGTTTTGTTTTACGGCATATCAACCTCAATGGGTTATGTAATGCCGAAAAGATTTTATTGCTGGCTTGGTTTCCTTTATTTTGTATTAGGGCATATCAACCTCCATTGGTTATTTAATGCCAACAAGGTTTTTATTGCTGGACTGGTTTGGTTTGTTTTGTTTTACGGCATATCAACCTCAATGGGTTATTTAATCGCGACAAGATTTTTATTGCTGGTTTGCTTTGGTTTCTTTTGTTTTACGGCATATTAATCTCAATGGCTTATTTAATGCCAAGATTTTTATTGCTGGTTTGGTTTGGTTTGGCTTTGTTTGGTCTATGGCATAGCAACCTCAATGGTTTATTTCATGCCGACAAAATTTTTATTGCTGGTTTGGTTTGGTTTGTTTTGTTTTATGGTATATCAACCTCAATGGGTTATTTAATGCCGTCAAGATTTTATTGCTGGTTTGGTTTCCTTTATTTTGTATTACGACATATCAACCTCAATGGGTTATTTAATGCCGACAAGATTTTATTGCTGGTTTGGTTTCCTTTATTTTGTATTACGGCATATCAACCTCAATGGGTTATTTAATGCCGACAAGATTTTTATTGCTGGTTTGGTTTGCTTTGTTTTGTTTTACGGCTTATCAACCTCAATGGGTTATTTAATGCCGACAAGTTTTTTTTATTGCTGCTTTGGTTTGCTTTGTTTTGTTTTACGACATATCAACCTCAATGGGTTATTTAATGCCGACAAGATTTTATTGCTGGTTTGGTTTCCTTTATTTTGTATTACGGCATATCAACCTCAATGGGTTATTTAATGCCGACAAGATTTTATTGCTGGTTTGGTTTCCTTTATTTTTATTACGACATATCAACCTCAATGGGTTATTTAATGCCGACAAGATTTTTATTGCTGGTTTGGTTTGCTTTTGTTTTGTTTTACGTCATATCAACCTCAATGGGTTATTTAATGCCGACAAGATTTTTTATTGCTGGTTTGGTTTGCTTTTGTTTTTGTTTTACGGCATATCATCCTCAATGGGTTATTTAATGCCGACAAGATTTTTATTGCTGGTTTGGTTTGCTTTGTTTTGTTTTACGACATATCAACCTCAATGGGTTATTTAATGGCGACAAGATTTTTATTGCTGGTTTGGTTTGGTTTGTTTTACGGCATATCAACCTCAACGGGTTATTTAATGCCGACAAGATTTTTATTACTGGTTTGGTTTGGTTTTCTTTGTTTTGTTTTACGGCATATCAACCTCAATGGGTTATGTATTGCCGAAAAGATTTTATTGCTGGCTTGGTTACCTTTATTTTGTATTAGGGCATATCAACCTCCATTGGTTATTTAATGCCAACAAGGTTTTTATTGCTGGACTGGTTTGATTTGTTTTGTTTTACGGTATATCAACCTCAATGGGTTATTTAATGCCGACAAAATTTTTATTGGTGGTTTGGTTTGGTTTGTTTTGTTTTACGGCATATCAACCTCAATGGGTTATATTATGTCGACAAGATTTTTATTGCTGGTTTGGTTTGCTTTGTTTTGTTTTACGGCATATCATCCTCAATGGGTTATTTAATGCCGACAAGATTTTTATTGCTGGTTTGGTTTGCTTTGTTTTTTGTTTTACGACATATCAACCTCAATGGGTTATTTAATGGCGACAAGATTTTTTATTGCTGGTTTGGTTTGTTTTTGTTTTACGGCATATCAACCTCAACGGGTTATTTAATGCCGACAAGATTTTTATTACTGGTTTGGTTTGGTTTTCTTTGTTTTGTTTTACGGCATATCAACCTCAATGGGTTATGTATTGCCGAAAAGATTTTATTGCTGGCTTGGTTACCTTTATTTTGTATTAGGGCATATCAACCTCCATTGGTTATTTAATGCCAACAAGGTTTTTATTGCTGGACTGTTTTGATTTGTTTTGTTTTACGGTATATCAACCTCAATGGGTTATTTAATGCCGACAAGATTTGTATTGCTGTTTTCTTTTTTTTTTTTTTTTTGCTTTTCTTTACGGCATATCAACCACGATGGGTTATTTAATTCCTAGAAGTTTCTCACTTATGATAACAATTTTTCTTCAAAAATGTATTGCCGGTAATTTATTTTTCTTCAAAAACTCATTGCTGGTAAAAATTTTTTTTCAAATATGTATTGCTGGTATTAAAACCTATTTTTACACTTACACTTATTTAATGCCAAATGAAGTTTATATGAGTTTTTAAATGCCTATTTTGTCCTGGCAAAATTATTGTTTCCAAAAAAAAAACGTATAGCTGGCAACATTATTGTTTTAAAAAAAACGTATAGCTGGCAAAATTATTTGTTTCAAAAACATACAGCTGGCAACATTATTGTTTAAAAACGTATAGCTGGCAACATTATTGTTTCAAAAACGTATACCTGGTAACATTACTGTTTCCAAAAAAAACGTTTATCTGGCAACACTATTGTTTCAAAAAAAACGTATAGCTGGCAACATTATTTGTTTCAAAAACATACAGCTGGCAACATTATTGTTTCAAAAACCTATAGCTGGCAACATTACTGTTTCCAAAAAAAACGTATAGCTGGCAACATTATTCTTCTGAAAACACTATCTGAGGCCTTCCTTGCTGTTGGACGTAGTTTATCGTCATACCCAGGACGCGGATGTAGTTTATCGCCATACCCATAACGCGGGTGTAGTTTATTGCCATACCCAGGACGTGGGTAAGATCTGGAAAAAGTAGGAGTTCACTATTTGCCCATAGCTGGGACCCTAACAGGTGCTACCACCCGGGTCAAAGTGAACCTGTGAACACCAGCAATTAAGAGGTGGTTCCACGCTCCTCAAAACCTCCTGATCAGAGGCCTTGCTGCTGGATGTAGTTCATCGTCTTACCCAGGACGCGGATGTAGTTTAACGTCTTACCCAGGGCGGTCGTTTTAGTAGAGGAGGGGGGTTGTTTATAATATCGATACGGTCACAGATCGGTCCCTTATTTTTACTGAGCTATTGGACTAGTTGGCATACGGAAACAGACATTTTTGGGTGGTTTATAAAAAGATTCCTTTTAAATAAAGAACAAAACATATATACATACATACATATATATATATATATATATATATATATATATATATATATATATATATATATATATATATATATATATATATATATATATATATATATATTCAATCTCATATTGTAATTATAAGAATTCAGTATTATTATTTCTTAAAATATAATCTCCAAGTACCCTTAAAGATGTCTATAATTAATATTTGCTGTTTTTACATTGAGCTCTCTGGATTATATCCTCCCTGGAATTGTCCATATGGATTAGCAAACACATATTTACCTATATATATATATATATATATATATACTCTATTCTCACGTTGAATTCGACGTATGAGAGTCTAACAGATCAGTTCCTTGGAAACCGACAGCCAGACAACAACACATGAGATGTGATTATAGTGGTGAATCTTTCGTGCAGGACCATCCACACTTTTTGAAGGGCCGAATACAGAGACCTTGTGCACCGAGTGCCACAAGGTCCCCAAACGACCCTCCGCAGGTTTTGAATTCAGAGTTTTCCTTCTCCTAGACCAGTTGCCATCCAAGGCTATTTACCCATAGCTGTAGGGAAAAGAAGAGGATTCACACCTTTCCCAAGGGTATTAGGACGTAAGTGAATGTAATGGATTCGACTGGAATTCGAACTCGGCTCTCCGATTCCTCAATCCAAGCCGCTATCCATTACCCTACGTGCCTCCTCTCCCTCCCTCCTCTCTCTCTCTCTCTCTCTCTCTATATATATATATATATATATATATATATATATATATATATATATATATATATATATATATATATATATATATATAGATGTATATGATATGGGTAAATTTTCAGTAAATTTTATATTTTTAATTTTCAAGCAAGTGCGTTTTTCTTTTTTTTTTTTTTTTGACTTCGTAGGATAAGTTGGGCACAGTCTGTGAGAAAAAGAGCACCATGACGCAATTCACTACGACAGAAATTCGAAAACAACATGCTGTACTGCTTGGCATTCGCACTGGAAGCTCCAATACGAACATTTCAGAGTGTTTGGGTGTCAGTCTGATGACTGCACAGAAGATTCGAAAAGAGTTATGTGAGTCTAATTGTGATTACAAAGGTGTCTGGAGTGATGACTAGTGGCAGCGATATTATGCCTCCATTTATCTACACACATGGCCCCAGTCTTAACACGGAGGCCTACGTCAAGTGCTCGGAGGAGGTAATACTGCCATGGATCAAGAGCGTGGTTGCTGCAAGGACTCTGCAGCATGTCACACAAGCAATTGAAGATCTTCAAAAAGCTATAAAAATGCAAAGACCTTGAAATAGAAATCCCAAAAATGTGTTACAGGAGAAGATCAACAATCCCTGTTGTAGTTGGAGCCCTCCGGTTGATTGGAAAAAATCCAATTGACTCATTCAAGGGATTCCTGGTAGCCCATGCCTTAAAGAAATTAAAAAAAAATTGTTTTCACATGTACAGCCCACAGCTTACGAAGGGCTTTATCTATGTAAAATATATATATGTGTTTGTGTGTGTGTGTGTGTGTGTGTGTGTGTGTGTGTGTGTGTGTGTGTGTGTGTGTGTGTGTGATTAGTGGAAAATGTCATGATGCCATTTCTAACCTTACGTCTCTGGGCGGGACCCGGAAAGAAATGAGTACACACCAGATTCAAAGTATTAATAATAATAACGATCTTTTTAAAATCTTACCTTGAACCAATCGCCGTTATACCTGGAAAAATAATCATGAATGTTGAATTTTGTTTTTCATATCCTTACGGACATTACAGGATTTTCAATAAAATTATTCCTTGCCTCACATGAAAAATCGAGTCCGGAAAACTCCAAGACGTGCAAATTTCAATAATTTAAATTTCAAGTGTTTTTTTTTTTTTTGTCCCTTTTCCCTTTTTGGATTTGTTCATCGTTTCTTCTTCGTTTTACCATTCTTTTTCATTACTTTTTTCTTCTTCTTTGTTTTGCGTTTCTTTATTCGTTCTCTACTTCTTCTAAATCTCAGGTTTTTTTTCCTTTATTTTCTTCATTTTTCTTCCAAATATTACCTGTTTTTTATTTCCTTCGCCATTTTCCTTCTTTTTTTTTCATTATTCCTAAGGTCTACATTTCTTCATTTATTCCCTTTTTTCTTCGTTCACTCTTTGTTTTTTTCTTTTTTTATTATTTCATTTTTCGCTTCTTCTCGCTTTATTCTTCATTTGTACTTTCCTTTTTTTATTTCCTTTCCTTTTATATTTATTTGCCTTTATTTGTTTTTATTTATTTCCTTTCTCCATTAATTCTCTTTTTTTTTTGTTTATTCATTTCATTCTTTTTTTTTCATTCTCTTTTCTCCCGTTGTCTTTGTTCTTCATTTCTTCTATTCCCTTACTTCTACCCTTTTTCCTTCTTTTCTGTCATTTTGTAAAAAGAAAGAAAAAAAGATATTCTTTTTTCTTCTTCCTCTGTCTACTCCCTCTACTTCTTTTTCAGAACTCGTTTTCTGTCCTTCATTTTTTTTCATTTCTATTATTACTTTTCCCTTCAAAGAACATTTCTTCATTCTCTATTTCATTCACTCTTTACAATATAAATGTCCCCCTTTCTACTTAACCTCTCTCTTTCCCCCCCTCTCTCTCTCTCTCTCTCTCTCTCTCTTTCTCTCCCTCTCTCTCTCTCTGTTCTTCTCTCTATATCTGACTTTGTTCTCTTCTTCGTCCTACACTTCTCTCCAAAGTTTTTGACACGTTCCTATCCCCTGTTTTTTTTTCCTTTCTTTCTTTCCACCACACCCTCTTCTTTTCTCAATTTCTCACAAATTTAGTGAAATATTTATTCGTCTGCTTGGATCCAAGGTCAACTGCGTCATTGCGAAAATAAATGACTCTGAAATATTTGCAAAATACCTAGAATTATTTTTTAACAAATTACATAATGCTGTGCTTTGAAAATTAAGCTTACAAGGTCATAGTAACCCTCCGGTCCACCTATTGGGGGGAAAAATGCTTAAAAGCAATATTTTGCTTGCATCAAGCGTCCGATCAGTCAAATAAAAAAATAAATTAAAAATTAAATAAATAATAAATAAATAATAAATAAATAAATAAATAAAATAAACAAATTAAAATAAAAAATAAAATAAAATAAAATAAATAAAATAAAATAAAATAAAATATTAAATAAAATAAAAAATAAAATAAAATAAAAAATAAAATAA